>CM045557.1:23861107-24066383 GCA_024721245.1 Mitragyna speciosa
TTTGTTCTTGTTCTACCTAGATGGGGTTCCTATTGCATCCTTTGTGGAGGGCATTTTGCTGAAAAAGAGTTTTTGATAGTGCTCAAAACATTTGCCCAATTAGTACCTTCTCTCCAAAAAAATGCTTTATTTTACAAATATGATCTCAAAAAAAATGAAAATTTAATTTTGTCCATATCAAAGAAGGAATTGTATAAAATGGACCAATGGTAATGAAAAAAATATTCTAGAAGTCCATAATTAAAGGATATTATCATAGTTTCAAATATTTTTAATCATAAAATCATGTTCTTCACTTGTTTCTACCTTATTCACATTTTAAAACTATCAAAACTTATTCTTCAATATAAATTATGCATTAATTTTTATCACCAAATAAAAAAATTAATTAACCTTATATGAACTAGTTCGGGTAAGCACAATTTCTTTACAATAGAAATTGTATCCTAACCATAATTTTAAATATAAGTTCAAATACCTCAACAATTTTTAAATTTTCAGTTTAGTAACCCTGTCTTAACGTTTTGACCAATTGGTTTTCTCGATTTTTCAATTTCTTTTAATTTTTTTACACACCCCTCCCCATAGGATGTTAAGTAATGAAAAATGAATAAGAAATAAAGTAAAAATGGAAGCATACCATTAAGGATAAATTTTTTGCCAAATAGGAAAAAAAAAATGCCTCGTATAGTTAGATTGGCTAGAGACAATAACCTAATTATGCGACTTACTCCCAAGTTGGTATGCAAACATGTCGTCCCCACGCGCATATTGAATGTGTGATTCACAATATCTTGTAATGTATCATCATTGCCCAATACCAACATGGTTCTCTTCTACCAATTGAGCCTAACATTATTATAAGGTTAAGTTAAATGGCGGTAAGAATTTGCATTATTAAATCTTCGACCAGTAAAAATACTAAATCCGACATGTTAACCCCTTAAATCCGACATTTTAACTCTTGTTAAATTTCATAATGGCGGTTCAATAATTCAATCCATCACTAGGAAAGTAATTAGCTCATCATACTCCACGACTTCTAAATATAGCAAATATTCCAGTTCTAATTTGTGAGTACGTAACAAGTTGGCATTCATTCTCTATTTTTTTTGTAACTATCACATGTAAATATTATAATTGACAATAAACTGCAACATTTTAGAGAAACTTTTTCATAGTAATTATAGAAAATTTGTGCAAGGTTGGGAGGTATTTTTGACGAGTAATTAGATTTTGTACCTAATTGGAAAAATTAATAGTTAAATTATAACCGTTAACAGGTTAAATTTGAACATTAAATAATTTACTTTCCAACAACCAGCCTTATAGTTTTGCAAGTGAAAATATTTTGTATGAATAGGAAATATCAACACTTAATAAAATTCATTACACTATGGTTTTAGGCAGGGTACGCTTTCTGAGAACTTCAAATTACAATTGCATTCGAAATATCTTTGGAAGTAATTAATTAAAAAAAAAACTGTAAAATGTTAATAAAATGTTATAAAAATTATTACTGTTTCCCAAAATAAAATTACACTAAAACATGACCCTATGCTTCTACTAAGTCGACAAGGTAACTCAAGGGTTCTTTTACTACTTTGTTTGGTACGAAAAAACAAGTTCGTTATATTTTCTTTTAGAAAAAGTTAATTTCCCTTTCTTCTCGTGTGTATCTAAAGTAATATTTTGCTTCTTCCATTCTCTATTGACTGTCATTTTGCAAAAGCTAAATTTTTAAAAATAGTGGGATAATAGTGATAGTTATTTACATCTTTCTGTTTTAATCCAAAAATTCAAATTTTGAATGGTATTAAACATGTCGTTCACAAACATACGATAATAAAAGTGAAAAAAGAGTAACGATTATACTTTTAACGTTTAAATATGATAAACACTTTGAAGCATAAGAAAAACATAACAATTTTATAAATGAATTGGAAAGAGTACTCAACTAAGAGATTTGTGAGATATTTTTACAAGTAAAAATTTGTAACCTTACAATTTTTTTTTTTTTTGTAACCTTGCAATATTTTACTGTATGCATTTCTATGCGTCCCGAGTTGCATGTTCCAATGTCAAAGGATGCATGGGAGCCCAAAAGGCAGGTAAAGGACCACATAAATAATGTCAACTGGGACCTATGAAGACTGGTTTTTCTATCTTCTTAACTCTCGAGTCTCAACAAGACAATGAAATTACTTGAAGGTGGTACAGTTGAATTATTGCCTCGGTCCGTAACTAAA
Organism: Mitragyna speciosa; assembly: GCA_024721245.1. Lineage (NCBI taxonomy): Eukaryota > Viridiplantae > Streptophyta > Magnoliopsida > Gentianales > Rubiaceae > Mitragyna > Mitragyna speciosa. The sequence continues at coordinate 23,863,357 of CM045557.1, forward strand.
ATGATACCTTTTGGTACTATAGATATAGATCTCAATCTTGATAGTACTACCTCCACTAATCTTATTTCATTATTGGTGGCCAACTTCACTTGGGTGGAATAGCTCTATAATAATGGTGCTGTCTCCCATTTTAACAACCAAAATAATGTAGTCTATAATTTTTGTTTTTGGAGAATTCTGTCTATTAATTTTGGAATCATGAAATTTTTCCTTGTATGGCCTTTCATTTTTTTTTTCCCTTTCTTGGTCTTTCAAATATATTTGCTATTGGTTTTTCGTTGACAAATACTTGTTTATCCAGTTGACAAAGATGCCCAAAAATGCAAAGATGTTCAATGCAACAATCAAAGTCGACCTAATCTGGAAGACATCACACATGCCTCTAAACTTTCATGAATCATATCCATAATACAGATGTCCCTCTCTCTCTCTCTCTAATTTTTTTTATCTCCACCAAATTTCTTGAACCAAGATGGTATGTATTTATCTCTTTTATCAAGTATTTGGTTTTTCAGTTTCGAAAATAATTTATACACTCTACTTTTGATACATACGCTCCATCTTTTCATTTTAGATTAAAATGTCTTAAATGTCAGAATTGACATAATTTTTGCACTAGAACTATAAATGAACCGAATTGTTCGCGAATATGATTCGACTCGGCTCGACTCATTCGTATAGTTAAACAAGCCGAGGTTGAATTCAAATTTTAACTCGTTTATTAAATGATCGAGTTCAAGTTTGCTCGTTTAATAAACAAGCAAGAGTTCGAACATGAAATACTCGAATCAACTCACTCAAATAATACCTTTACATTTATTTGAACCAAGTTGTTCGCGAACAAAACTCGATTTGTCTCGTGAGAGCTTGAGTTCGACTCGTTCATATAGTTAAATGAACTGAACTCTAACATAAACCTTAGCTCATTTAATACATGAGCTCGCTGGTTTATTAAACGAGCATGAGCTCGAACGTAAAATACTCGGCTCTACTCATTTACAGCTCTATCATGCACGCTTGTCACTCCTAGAAACTTGAATTATTTGTTTCAATGTAACCTACAAAGAGTACTACTGCCAACCTTAATAAGTGAGCAATATGCAAGCTGCTTCAACAGAAAATTGCTTCCCGCCTTCGTTTTGGTCTTTTGCATGCTGATTAATTGATACGGTATTCTCACACTTGAGAGTTCAATCTTAGCCGAAATTAGCATAGTCCAAGTTGTTCTAATAGAAAATTCGTTTCTGCCTATTCTCGCTTTTTCGAAATTAGACTCGTGGCTAGTTGATTTAATAGAAAAATCCTTTATGCTCTGTTTACTCTTTTACTTCGTATAAATACTGATTATATTTGTCCAATTTTTTACTCTTTTAACCTAATAAGTACTGTCTAACCATGGAGGATGTATTAAAGGAAATTGATTGAACAATACAATTGTTTCTAGCCTTTCTTTTATTATTTTTTCTCTTGGAGTTGACGTTTGATGAGTTTATTTGTTAAATAGGATTAGGCCCGATACTAAAACTTTAAACTTCAATTGTCTATGAACTTCCACATGACTCAAATTCTAAGTACAAATTGGATTATTTCTTCTTTAATGTGGCATCATGAAAATCTCGGAATAGGTTCAACAGCTTTTGCGATTAAGGGGCAACTTTAAATGTTTTCACTTTTAAAGTAACTTTTGTCATCAAGTTCTCAGAAGAAAATTTTATTTTAGAACCAGCCCCTCAATAACATTTTAATATATAATTTTTCCTGAATTATACCCAAGTCAAGATACATTACTTTCTCTCTCTATCTCCCCATGTTTCAGACATACACACACACAGCTGACAATACGGGTAGACACCCTGTCAAGGACCAACTGGCGTGGTGGAAATGGGGAACCGGGCAGAGTTAGGACTTTTTTTAACAAAAAAAAAAAAAAAAAAAGTCCCTAAATCCCTTGCTTTATATGGGCAGGAGATGGGAAGGGCGCAACTGATTTTTGTTTCGGTTCCGCTAACGTCTGCATTTTTATTTTTTCGGTGGCGCTTCGGCTTTGACGTAGCACCCCCTTGGCTTGTAGCCTCAAGAACGCGCGCTCAACCTTGAACTCCAAACCTTGCTTATCGGGCACTGATATCTTTCCACTCAACCCAACAAGCTGTCTCTCAACCTCGAACTCCAAACCTTGCTTATCGGGCGTATCTTTCCACTCAACCCAACAAGCTGTCTCTCGAGCCCAAGCCTTGTTTAAAGGGCACTGAACTCTCTCCATTCATTATGTTCAAACTCGAAACTTTGTTTAAGGGACACTGAGCTCCTTTTACTCAGCTAATAGGTTATCTTTGTATTCATAATGTTCGAACACAAAACTTTGTTTAAGAGGCACTGACTTTCCCCCACTCAACCCAACAGGTCATTGGTGCCCTCGCATCTAATATTATACTCCCTCCGTCCCATTTTGATAGGCTTACAGGTTTTTTCACACAGTTTAAGAAAAGTCAGTTAACTTTATTGAAAGAATGAATTAATCTATGATGTTACTAAAATGCCCTTATGTTTATCATTAAATATTTACATTAAATACAAATAGGAAATTGCACCATAAGTCAAATTAATTCTATTTGATGTGTGAATGCACGGTTTGCTATGCACTTTCACTTATAACAAAGTAATTAAATAAGGGCATTTTAAAGAACTTAAAAATTAACTACATTCTTCAATTAGAAAGTGGACTATAATTTGGGACGGATGAAAAAGGAAAGCAAGCCTATCAAAATGGGACGGAGGGAGTTCGTATTATGTACACAAATATACATATACACTACTATATATATATTTGATATTTGCCATATAATGTATTTAGAGTATATTTAGTATTATGTTATCTATCTATCTCTATTTCTCTGTCTACTTATATTATAAAAAGGCAATGAGGTTAATGTAGTAGCCTCATTGGTTGACACGTGAATAGTCTCATTGAGAGACTTTTTATCAAGTTTAGAAGGAAAAGAAACAATATCGTTTTCCCATCCATTAACCTCAGTTATTCTCGAAAAATGCAATCACCACTGCAGTACCTCCACAATTCCTCTTCTCAAACCACAGCCATCGCTCAAATCCTCATCTTCCCACCCCTCAATTCCCTATGTTTCTCTACCAATCCACCACTACTACAAATCTTCATGCCTCCATCTACATTTAAATTCCTTCTCTTGTAAATGGTTCAAGACCAAATTGTACAATGAAATGGTTTACTTTTTACTCACTCTAGACACTCTCTATTGAGCTAAGAGATTTCATAGCTCTCAAGCTAACCTTTCAACTATACAATTGAAATGAACACTCTTTACAAAGAAGAATTCTCACTTGAATGCACAAAAGTTTACAAAGGAGAATACTTTTCTCACAAAAATCACTCTAAAATTATAATAATTTCGATAGCCAAAAGTTGCTTATTATTATGCTCATTTTTGCTTTTATAGTGGATGCAGCTCAACTTAGGCTCTAACTATCACATTTGAAAAATTATAAAAACTAGCTGTTAGGCACAAACAGACCTAAGCCAAATGTCTGCATAGAGAGGTTTGGACGTCCGGGTCCTTGTTTGGAACTTTGTCCAGTCAGCGTCTGAATGTTTATTGCCTAGAACATTTTTGACCTTATAGTGGTCCGGATGTTCGCAAGCTCGTTCGGACCCTCGTCCACATGCATTCTGTCAAGTCTTCAATTTTAGCAATTCTGGTCATCCGAACATCCGTATGTGTGTCCAGATGCTCGTCCAAATGCTCTCTGTCTAGACTTCATTTTGAGCATTTTTGGTCATCCGAATGTCCGCATGATGCTTTTGGATGCTCATCCGAATGACTATTTTGCAAAATTTTTCAACCTTTTTTATTCCACCTGCAAACATCACTTATTAAACACATTAGTACACTTCTTCATATGTTTGACAATCATCAAAACTAAAATGATTTAGACCTAATGGTCTTCAACATTGTTAATGGTGTTGCTTATGGGAATTTATTGTTGCACCCACTATACAAAAATTAATCATTATTACTTTCGTTTTTCCTTGGTTAAAAACTTTTCAACTTCTTACATTAAACTCTTTCATTTGTGATTTTTTATATATTATGTTGCCTTTTTTGTTTTCCAGGAAGAGTTCCAGTAATTCTGAGGATGCTCTTTGCGCATTACAGGTAAACCAAGCCTTCATGCTGTTATAAAATTTGTTTTTAGCCCCATCAATCTCGAAAAAATTATGTATTTTTCTAAAATTTTGAAGGACTGAGGAGAAAGAAATTAATGTGCATGTGAATTGTTGCTAACATAAAATTACTTTGAGAAAATTTTCTATATTTTATGTTTGATTATGTGATATTTAATTGTTTTCTAGAATAAGTTAAATGCAATTGACTGATGGGTTGGCCTTTTCTAATAATGATTTTATGTTTCATATGATGCTAATGTTGAGTTCTAGAGTTAAAAAAAATAATACAAGCACCACTCTTAAGTGTTATTCACCTTTCCCACATTCTGGATTACAGGTTTATTTTTTGTTATTTTTTGGGTGAAACCTTCAAATGTTAGGTCTATGTTATAAGATAGGGAATGTAATTATAAATGGATGAACATATTAGCATTAGAACTATCAAATTAGTATGTAATTATAAAGGATGAACATATTAGCATTCAAACTATCAAATTAGTAATCTATAGAATTCTTGGAATTAGCATATGGTATTTTTAGTATTGAAAACTATTGTTCTTAAATTTTTTCCATGTACAGTTTTCATGACTTTCAATTAAAAGGTTTCAAGATAGTGTTAATATTAGTTTGAGATTGGTGCGAATCTAATTTGAGTAAATGAAATATTGATGTTCATTTATTTAGGCTGGGGGTGTTTGATAACACGACTTAATGCTAAAAATTAATGGATTAAGTACTTTTTGAATTCAGTGTGTTTGATAACAAAATTCATTTACCACTTAACACATTAAACATATTTTAGCCTTTAAATTTGTTGTAAATTATATTATTATCTTAACTATGGTTTGAAATTATAATTTTACCCTTTATTTTGTTATAAATTACATTTTTTTTACTCTAGAATATTGCCCAAATTTCTCTTTTAATCCAAATCTTATAATATTTTATTTTTGCAAAAAATATATATATTAATTAAAATTAGTTAAGTCCTCAAAGCTTTAGATTATTTCTTTTTACATTTTTTATTTATTTTATCAAATTTATAATTAATATTGTAAAATTGGCTCTTGTTAGTCTAATTAATGCTCAAATTAGTTTCTTTATTTTCCTTTTAGTCATTTTAATAATTCTTATTTGAGGTGTTAAAAGTTTAAGTACATATTATTGTATTTTATCTTCTATTATTATTATTTCTTTATTTTCGTTGTTTTGCTTTATTTATTTATTTACTTATTTATTTTGACTTAAACAATTTTCATTTTTCTCCTAGATGATTAATTATTATTATCATTATTTTCTTTCTATTATTTCGATTATTATTGCTATAATTGTTTGAATTATCATAGCATGTTCATAACGATTGGTATGAAACTATTTAATTAAGTGGTTTATTTATTAAATAGTGGTATTTTTAACATGTTTGTTCATTTAGTAGCAATTTTGTACCGAGTTTGCGAACGGGAGGTATCTCGATTACCCTTTTAATTTCTTTTTACGTGCTCCTGCGTGCTCCTACGTGTTTTTCTATGTGCTTTCATGTATCTTTGTACTTATAGTTTCTTTTTATCCTTATGTGAGTGTTTATTTATTTATGCCATGTTGTTTATTTGAATTTAATTTTTATTATTCAAAGAGATGTAATAGATATGCAATATTATATTTAGTAAAAAAAATTTTTTGTATTTAGATAGTTAATGTAATAGATAGTTTATGTGTTATCCATTTAACAAAAATCTTATGTATTTAGATAGGAAATGTAATAGATAGGCTAGATAGGTTGCTTTTTATTTTATTTTTAGATTGTAATCAGGCTTCTCCGGTGTAATAGTTAGGGCTTTTGTGTGCTATGTGTGCTAGGTGCTTATGTGTTTTATTTGCTTTCTTTAGGACTTTGCATCTAGAATATCATGTTTATGTGTTATGTGCTCCTATGTGCTACTATGTGTTTTTATGTGATTATTGCTTTAATCTATGCTTTATTTATTTACTTATAATATATGTGTCGTCGCCACACTAGTCCAACGCTAGTTGTGGTTAATTTCGGTTTCTTCGCTAGTCCAACGCTAGCAGAGACTTTTTATAAAATAGGCTAGTCCAATGCTAGGCCTTTAAGTCATTTTAGTATTAGAATCATTTCTCGTGTGTATTTCATGACATTTCACACGCATTTTTATCTTTTTTAGGCCTTTTCCATTTTGTATGATTTTTATATACTTTATTACTCATTATCTATTTTCAACATCTATCTAGTGAATAACATTTAGATTCCACTACACATAGAATTTTAGGTCATTTGTATGATTCGACTAGAAATAGTCATCTACTTACGTGGGAAGCGATGGCGTACATGTCGTTCCCCCTTCCGTGAGTAGGAACAATTAGTCACGAGTCCATTCGTCCCCCGTACCCGTTATGTTGCATCCCAACTTTCTTTGTTCACTTACTATCTATACTACTATTTTCCTTTTCTTTTGCATTCTATTTTGCACCAAAACTCGTGACTCCGTCGAGGTCTACATTCGGGTTTCGCAATTAATGCGGTAATTCCGACTAAACCTCAATGGAACATTTTGTCCCTTAACGATATTCATTTTTAGGATTAGATTTGCATTCATATAGTTGCATCCAAATGCGATAAAATCTTAGGGTTATATTAGGAAAATTTAGACTAAACCTCGCAACTGGTTTCGGCTAGGTTGAAAGGGTGCCTTAGGCGCGAGCCTTTGCCTTCCCTTTCTTCAACTGTGACTCCCGAACCTTTTTCTCTTGTTTTTCAAAGACCTGGAGTCGTCTAAAAGGGTTTTCTTGTTTTTCCTTATTTTTTCCAAAAACCATTTCTTTAAATAAATCATTTTGGATTTTCTTACCTTTTATAAAATATTTTTGGGTGACTTGGTACACCAAAACTCAATACCAAGTGGCGACTCCTTTTTCACTAAAAAACCCTTTTTAGACTCTATTTTCGGGCCCAAAAACCGTCGCATTTTCAAAGTCTCATTTTAGGCCCTTTTTCTTTTATTTTAAAAATAAAACATTTGTTCGTCACATTTTTATCGAATCATCTTTTACAAAGTATTTTCTAAAAATTATTTTTTACAAAAATTTACACGCTTCTTTTTCCAATAAACACAACTACATTTAACATTTCCTTTTCCTTTTTTCCGACCTCATCACACTATATTTTTTATTTTTCCTTCGAAAAATGGGGCGCGACATCAATTAAATAAACAAGGAATTTATCCTAATAACAAATCTACTTGGGCTTTTCCAATACCAATGTGAATTAAATATCAAACAACGTATGGATTCCGCTTACAGGAAGACATAATGAACAATACACACCCCCCTCCCCCCCTCCCGTCACAAAAAAAAAAAAAAAAAAATTCCCTCTCCTTCTGTCAACAAACAAAATATGGAAAGATTAAAAGTAAGTCATGTTGATTTCCCAATATCCAAAGAGGATCATCACCGCTTTCTCTCCCCCCTTTTAACTTTCTAAATAGTTAATAAAAAATTGAAAAATAGTAAGAGTTTAAATGGTGCTTTTTCCCCACTTCTCTTTATAAAGCACAGACAATTATGCTTGTTTTCAGCTATCACAATGACATTTACTTTGAGAAAATATATTGTAGAGCTCATACCTTCCAACTATTTAATGTGGTAATTATTTTAATCCAACATAAAATTGTCCCCTCAATCAAATTTAAAAATTCTGAATAAAAATCATGCTAGAACTATCCATTTTGAGCCAAACCTCACATTCTCATCACAAGATGTCCTCTTGATGCAAAGTATATCTCCATTTTGAATCTCAAGAGGTTCACGAACATGCTCCAGCAAAACCCTTCTTTCCGCACTATCCTTGGCAACTTTTATAAGTTCTTTAATGTTCACAAGATGAAAGACATGTTTTGGGCATTTTATTCCTACAAGAGATTGAGCAACATATTTAAAAGAATACCACATATAATTATGGGTATTGAATCAATAGAATAATTATGGATGATAAGAATTGAAATTAGTAGATTTATCCCACATGAACCCTATATGACTTCCATGGCCTTCAAAGAAAGAAAGGGCACTGGATATGCAATAACACAAAAGTAGAATAAATAAGCCATAGAATACAAAGTTAAAGCAGAGAGACGACACAAAAGTAGGGATATTCTTCATGAAAAACATCACCATCAATATTTGAATGTTGTCCAAATATATATTATTAAACCAAGGAGACGACACAAAAGTAGGGATATTCTTCATAGAAAACATTACCATCAATATTTGAATGTTGTCCAAATATATATTAATTCCTGTTAATGATAAAGAAAACCGCTCCCCTATTGTTTTCCTCCTTTCTCTTCCCGTATGCTCTTGTTTGTACCAGACCACATCAACACTCAACACTCAACTAGCCTCCTTTTACTCATCTCTTCCTGCAGGCAATCAAATTTCAGATGGAGGTGAACAGTGGTAATAAATCATGGAGGGTTTGTGTAAATTGCTGCGTTTTTGATTAATTGTGACTGGAATTTTCCATATTATTGCGTGCACGAGGTATTGTTTTGATTCCCCTTTCAATTCTCTTGAATGTATTTTTCTTCCTCCTTTTTTCTGTAATTGTTTTTATATAATTTTAATTTTTGATTTTATGAAATGAAGTAGTGATTGTAAGCAGTCAGGCGCCTAACGGGAGATTATTGTCCCTGTTTGATAAGTGAAATATATCTTCCATGACCATCTTCTGTCTTTGTTTTCTCCGCCTTCACTAGTGGATGTAATGGCATTCATTTTCTTCTCATAAAAATGAGGTCTTGGTTGTGCTTTCATCATCCCTTTATTGTAGAGTGCATTACAGGCATTATGTTGATCTTTGTTTGCAGTTTTTCTGTGATCAATGTTTTATCAATAATGTAAACCGTGCTTAAATACCAAAGTTATTTATTGTTGGCAACTTCACATGTCGATATATTTCATGACTTGATACCAAGATTGCAGGTTCGCCCACCATTTGCATACAAAATCATGCTGAGTTAGACAACTACACAACATTGAGAATTTAGACAGGGTGATCACATGCTGTCATCATTGCAAAACTGCAAGTGTTGGTCGTGGTCTCACAACGTTAAGCACCCCTCTCGCAGTTGCCTGTCAGCAATTACATGACAAATCCATAGTTTAATCATCAAGAAGAAACTAAGGCTAAGAAGCTACAGCAAATCTTACCTCAAAGAATGAATTGAAGTTGAGACGCAAAAGAAAACGCCTAAGAAACGGGGCTCGCTGACTCCCAGCCAGTCTGCTACTACGCAGTATAGTGTACAAGGAGTTTGATTTCTTATTGAATTCCTGAAGAAATCAAAACCAGCCAAAAAAAAAAAAAAAAGAAAAAGAAAATCAGTGCAAGAACAGAAATGTTCCTGGAATTGGAAATGACGTGCTAATAACATTGTAAAACAAGTGCCCATGTAGTCTTTAGAATATCTGATAATGACGCAGGAGGGGCACAAGTACAAAACTAGCACTGTTTATGGCTTAAATTATGCCAAAACATACAAGAACAAGAACTACCAGCAACAATTAGTTGATTAAGCTTCATGCTTACAGTTTGAAGTTCCGGATTTATTTGAATTAAGGCTCAAATAAATTTCCGGAAATAACAATTAAAATGGCATATTGAAAGACCTATCTTGGAATATTTAATCAGCAACATTTTACAACAAGAAGATGGGAAAGAAAGCTAACAGATTTACCTCTGAAATTTGCTCCAGTTCAACCGTACTTTCATTGCTCTCTTGGTTCTCAATCTTCCAGCAGAATTGCAAGCAAAGCTTCATTATGCCATCCAGAATTCTTGACACAGAACCAATGTCCAAGAAAGACTGAGATATTAATGCAGACAAGTACCTGATCACGACATTGCACTCATTATGTCCTCTATGTCACTAAATATTCAAATAGAATCAAACCTTGAAATAACTAGCAATCATATAAATCCTGTACTTTTTACCACATTCAATGGAAAAACAATTATCATTGACAACAGCCCCATGAGATACAAGGAGTGCATCACAGCAAAATTAGTGCACATCTAGACGAGTAACATAGAGTAATAGATAACGGATGATGTCACAATTATGGTGACTGCATATACAACATCTGATTTGATGGTAATTATATCTTTGGGTAAAATAACTCAAATAGCTCATAGTCTAGTTCTTTTACAGTAATTTTAGTGGTCTAGGCAACCACCAAGAATTTGTAGCTCCATCTGAAACAAAATAGATGGAGACATTCTTGAGTAGGTTGAACCAGCTAGCAATATTTTCAATGTGATAATTCCAAGTGAGCAACAGAGTGTTTTACTGCACCCCAAGAGCTCTGTTTGGAAACAGAACATGAGTATTAGATACAGTAAATCTAATAGAGGAACAGAAGTGCACCAAGGACAAGAGCTACATCATGCCTGCATGCTTTCCATTTGTACCGATTCCCTTGGCTTGACGGATAGCAAGTCACTTTCAAATGTCAATAAAAAAAAAAAAAGAATTCCCATCCACAATTAGGATTCCTATATTCTCTCCTAGGTAAATCTCCAATGTCAGCAGCTAGTACTAATTATTAATCAATCAATATAACATCCAAGTAAACAGTATCCAACATAACAAATCGAAAAGCAATTTGCTATAAGACGAATTCAATTTTACTCACTCTTGATGGAAGCCCACAAGTTCTGTGAAATCATGAGAGTTCTGAATGTGAGATTGCAAAACATTCCACTGGGATTCTATAACATCCACCTGGGATATTAGAAAGCAAGAAGAAAAGATCATGCTAATACTACGATCATTAGATATGCTAGAGATCATACTTCACTCAACCATTTCCAGTGAGGAGGCATCTCATCATTGGCAGACAGGAATAAATTAATAAGGAAAGGTAATAAACAATATTGGGAAAGCAATACATTTTTCTTTAGTCAGCCAAATGCACATTTTCACCTAGCAATATTCAGCACAGAACAACACTCTTCTGCCACCACTTCAAACTCCTCTCACCCATGACTTCTAAACTTTTAGCGTACGCATTTGGAACATGTTTATGTGTGCCACAACTCAACAAAATGTATGAATGGGTTTGGCTGTAATAAAGCTCCATGTACATGATAGTGTTTTAAAAATAGAACTATAGACTTGTGAGAGCCTTGATGAATTTATTATATAAATGTTTATTATCCATTGCATTTTATAGCTTTCATGATAAGAATTCCTACACTTGACACCCATTGGCATCAATTACCCAATTGGAAATGTTTTAGAGCATTAATTACACAATTGATATTACCTAGGCTGTAGATTCCCGCATTCTAAGGAAATACCTACTTGGAATACAATATTGTAGCTGAAATGACAAACATTTAGCATATCCACAGTACCAAACCCCTTGTGGAACAGCCAAAATATATAGTAAAGTACAAGGTGGACCATTAGATAACAAATATTGGTAAAAGTTTCCTGGTATAACCAACCTGAATGTAAAATTGAAGATTTCTGATCAAAAATGCCATGTGTTCTCTAACCCTCCACATGGGTCTAAAACGTTGCCGTCGCTGATGTGCTATTGAGCAGCTTGTGTGGTCATTTCGATGCCTTGCAAAATCAGAATGATCTTGATGCATAGCCGAAGCCCATGATTTCTCCAATTCCATTTGTGTTCGCTTCAGTTGAAGCAAATATTGGAAGATTCTGCAATACCTGGAATGGCCTTCTTAGATGTATCTAAAAGCTTGTCACTTGTTTGACAGTTATGAACCACTAACGATGGTATGCCCCCGAAAATCCATACTCAATGTAGTTTCTAATGGAATGTCTAGACAATCCCTTTCCCCACCCCCATCCCCAAAAAAATTCATGTTGGCCCCACATAATTAGTGAATTCAATAGATACAATGACAACTTGGACCCTTGTGTATTTCCACTAAAGTACACCGTTTGTTTTACAAAATACATTAATGAAATCCACAAGCTCAAATTATTCAATGACTGGAATAGATGGAAAATGCAGAGAATATGCATACAACTTCAGTAGAAGACAAAAATTAGAGGGACGAGGCAGATTATAAATAGGAAATACTTTCAGCTAGCTTTCACTTCATTAAGTGAAAAATAACAGTGTACCATTGTAAAGCATCAAATGTCTTACTTAGAAAGTACTTCCTGCGTAAAGAACAATTGCAAGGGCCAGTCAACAGAATATTCAAGAGTAATGCCATCCCAGCCATCATGTGACACCTTCAGGGAAGTCTCTGGTTGCACAGTTGAGTCTCCATCAACATAAGCTTTTGTCTTTGGTAGATCTACTTGGGATGATTTAACAGGGATTCCAAATGAAAGCATCCTAGAAATTACGCACAACAGTTAAATATGATTCTTTGCCCCCTTTTCTCAATCTTCTGTCAACCATACATAAGACAAATCAAAATGGGTTCTAACCTCAAAGATACCCTTGAAAAATATTTGTCCTCATCCTCAATAGTTTTTAATGCAGCCTGAATTGCAATGCAATGTTGTCTCAATGTCAAGGCACTCACAAAGCTATGTAATCGAAATTAAGAAGCTAAACTTGCAAGACAAGCAAACAAGTACAAATTGATGAAAAAGACTTTATGCATTCTTAAGTACATTTTGACATGGCAGAGCCGCAATTAACGCAGTAGTCGAGCAAAGAGATATGCTCAGTGGGTACTCTTGCCAATAGTCAAATTTCTGTGATGAAGCATATAAATACCTCAAAATCACCACAAGTCCAGTGAGCCTTATTGAAAGTATGAGAACACAGATTATCACTTCAATATAAAGTCCCAAGTCTATTTTCCCCAATGTTCTAGAAGGATGACAAAGTATTTTCATTCTCCCAATCCTATCAGGTTCATTGCAACCTTTGCAGTAGTACTCATTTCAGGAACATGCCGATTCCTTTATCCCCAAACGGACTGTGAACCCAGATATAACTCAAGGAGACCTAGATACATGTGTGATATGACGAAGAACATGAAAAAACAACTCAATTCCATGGCCGGAAGAAGGTGCTACAATAGACATTGCTTATATGAAGAATAACTAAAGAGGCAGAAGACTGCTTATCAAAGTAAAAATTCAGTGGACTTACTAGTTGAAATGGAACCATAAGATCAGCTTCAGCAGCAGACTGACGAGGTGGCAAACGCATCAGCTGGCGGCTCTCCTCAAGAAAACTCTAGCAATGTCAAAGGAATTGCATTTAACATCACTTTCTGTCATAATGCCTCCCAAAATGACAAGTTCAAGATCAGACCTCTCCAGGTTTCTTCTCCATGCTTAGAAGACGCCACAAAAGACTAGAAACTGCTACTTGGTTTACGTCAAGAAGCCCATCAAAAGATACTCAAATTGTATTAATCACTCTTATGAGTCCCCATAACAAGTCCAAACCTATCACCTCGCAGTCCACATCACTCTGATTGAGTCCCCAAACTAAGCCCATAACTCTCATCACACAGTCCACACCCAAACCCCCCTCCCCTAAAGCTTAAAATTTGAAAGCAGATTCCAAACAGAACAAAAAGGTTTGTTCTAAGACTGACACCATAGTTGTTATTCCTTTTACTTATACATCACGTATCTAGAATATGCACAATCCCCAGTAATGTCACTCCTTTCTCTCAAAGGGTAATGGAAGAAAGGACATCGTTTACTTCAAGATATTTGGAGCACAAGGACGTCTAAAAGAAAAAGGCCAACTAACTTGATCCGTGAACTATGAAATTTTGTAGGAAAGTAATGCACCTCCACAATGTAAGCAATCACCAGGATAATCAATTTTAATGCACTAAATGTTTTATACCTGGAAGAAATCACCTTTTGCTAAAAGAAAATAATCTTTAAGAGCCTTCAAATGGCCATTCAAGTCTGCACGTACAACAACAAGCTGCATACAAAGAACAATAAGCAAAGAGTCTAAAGAGATAAAGAAGAATAATATTTTGCACTCAGTACCTGCCAAAGATGACCTGCTGCAATTGATCTGATTGAGTCAATGGCACTCTCAAATGATCTTTTGTGAAATTCAGATGACTCCTGCACATAATAAAGTAAAATTTCAAACTAATTCAATGATCAATACTGGATAACGGAATTCATTTGTCTTAGCATAAATACATATCGCAATGAAAAGACATCATACAAAACAACTTGTCTAGGTACTTTGATATACACTGAAGGCACAAAAGCTATGTATGATAATGAATATGTCAACATTTAATGTATCGAAAACCTTTAAATTCTGAAGCATAGTTTCAATTTTATCGGCATCAGACTGTGGTAGTAACTCCTGCCCAATGGGCTCATTCTGTAAAGATGAATCCTTTATGGAAGAAAATCGTGTGGTGCACACTTGAGGTTTTTGTGATCCTTTTGACGTTTGCTGTTGATATGTTGCCCCCTGGAATCTAATGGCAGGGCTAGGATTTCGTAGAACCCTAACAGCTTTCCCAGCAAAAAGAATAGATTCAGCAACACGCATTGGAATATGCTCTGGCAACATATCCTGTCAAGAGGACAGAAATAGAGAATTTGAACATTGCAAAATTTGAACACCAAACCCCTAAAGAATGGAAGCAAGTAAGCCAAAAAACACCATAAAAATCTTAATAAAGGTTATCATATGCCTATGCCTGTATCTATATTCATAAATGCTGTGAAATTAATTACATAAGTCAGATATCTTATTATTTAAAAAAATGTCACCTATTTTGTGGTCTGTCACGTCATATTTAAGTGAGTCTCTTCAACCACCTATTCAATAAGTTTCTTATTTACATGCCATCCGATGTACAAAATACAACCTTAACAAAAGGCATTTTTAACATGTAACTGCATTAAACAGGACCACATGAATTCTCATTTAGAACTAAAAAAGAACAAGAAAACAGGTAGCTTTTTAAGAAGATCAAATGACTATATCACGTTTATACAACATTGAATGAGCACCAAGTAATGCAGGAAAAAAACATTAATATACCAGAGAAATATGGAAGCCAGAGTGCCAGTCAGTCAGAGATGCATCATTGGTTGACAAGGATGCCAATCGCTCAATCACATCTGGAGGTGAGTCATGCTCTGCATCCCTACTCTCCTGCCTAGACAAAATAAAGAACTTAATATCTGGATTTAGGTGGCTCTAACATCAAAACCCAAAAAAAAAAAAAAAGGAGAAAAGAAAAGAAAAGGTGTGTCTCTTACAAAACCTAGTTATCTGCAAAGACACGAGATAATCAATATCTACTATGCAGTGAAAGATCTTGAATATCATAAAACAAATTGCATTTGCTGTTAAACAGCAGATAAATTGCTGCAAACAGCAAAACCAGGAATAGAACCATTCATTACCTGCTTATAAAAAACTCTCCATACTGATCGTGAAGAATCCCATAAATCATCCAAGAGGCAAGTTGATTATACATAACCTGATGTCCATGCCAAAGAAGCCTGTAATTCAAGCAAGAATCTGCCTTGTTTCAATCTCCAAGTCAACAAAATAGTATTTGCATACAGAGGGGAACACGACATATATCCTTCAGCCTCAATAAGTATTACCAGATACTACAAAATCACAACCATCCACATGGAAAATGTTAATACAAAGCCTTGAATGCTTTCAACAGAAGAGGAGAAATTGCACTTGGTAGAAGAAGAAATGTTCATGTCTAAAACTCAAGAACTCTTGCTTTATGTGACATTTTAAACTGACAAATAAGTGGGGCAAGAAGTTCAACAGCATTGTATGCTCGAGTTGACAATCTAATCTTGAATTACCACAGAACCTTACAGATTATAATTAAGTCAAGAACATCAAAACCAAGCTCAGAAAACATGTAACATAAAGAAGCTGTCTTTCTTTTGAATGTCATTATAAACACTTTCATGTAATGTCCAAGAAATAGCTACAGTCCTCAAATGGTAAAGGTCCAATTTTTACCCAAATCAGCACAGAAGATCACTCCTTTCTAAAGTAAAGGTAACAAAGGAAAAAAGAAGCACCAAATTCATACCTCTGAATACATGTCTGCAATTCGGGTACCCCACAATGGCCTCGTTTATGCAAGAGGTTAAGAAGCCTCCCACCACAAAAACCATCGCGCTCAATTTCCAGAATGAGCTCGTAAAGGGGTGGCAGAAGAACAAAAAACTGGCACAAAGATTCATCACTATCTTATTCAAAATGCAAAAGGTGTACTTATAAAACAAACAGCCAAGAATTTCGATATTTAAGAGTCAAACAACACTACTGAAATGACCTGATACATCATGAACATCAGAAGCTACCTTATTCAGGCCTTGGGTAACTGTTGCCAAGATGGGTGTAGATTCAGACAACAGTTTCTGCTCGATAAGTAGAACGGCAGACCTGTAAACCGTCAAAACCTCAACAATGCCATTAGCTACGGCCCTTCTGTATACACTCTGCTTCTCCTTTTTCCCCTTCAACAATTCAGAGGTCCTTGATAAAGGGGACTCATTTGAGGATCTTATCCAACTCAATTTACGAGATCTAGTTGCAAAACGATCAAGCTCCCTATAGTAAAACCCCAGCTTAATAATCCTCTCAATAACATCCCTGTAATCAACCCAACCATTAATTAATTTCCATTTAACTCAAAACCCATCTCACATGAGCTATGACAAAATGCAGCCACCAAATATGTGAACCAATATCCAAAGGAAGAAGAAAAAAGAAAAGAATTGTAAAACATATAAATACGGCTACAGAACCCCAGTTAATTCTTCATTAAATAATCATTCAGTCAGTGATCACACAACCTTAGTAAGCAATAACGTATACATGCAAATCTTCAATGGTATATGTATGATCATCTCTCCAGTTATTAAAAAAAAAAAACGCATAGGGCAGGCAGAATTAATCTTCATTTTTTTTTTTGGTGGGGGTGGGGAGATTTATAGTAAAGAAGAAGCGTAATATAAAACCTTTCACTGGGTTGGAGGAAAGAGATATCGGGAGCGAGCATAAAAGTGCAGTCCTCTGAGATGGGGGCGTCGGGAGACAAGTTAACGCGGAGGGATTCCTGTTGTTCTCTTTGGTCTATAATGAGATCTCCAGTGTAACCCACTAGTGCTAGTAGGAGTTCGTGCAGCATACTTCCTTTCCAGTCAATTCACGCTTTCTCGATTCTTGAGATGGATGGATGACTCTCAGCTTGTTAATTTTCAATTTGGCCTAAATCAAACAACTCAACCCATCATCTCTTTGCCCACTTCGGTTAATGGTAAAGTAGCAACCCAAAGGCTTACAGGAGTTGCTTTAAATCCAAATAAAATTGCTATTCTTTGTCAAAGTCTCAAATTAGAAATCCATTTCTCTCCCAACAATCTCTATTGTCCTCATCTCCTCTACCTTCCAAAAATTCCAGCAAATTTTCTGCCCAACAACACCCTCTTTAATGCTTCTACATCAATATTGCTGCTGCCACCCTTGCCTTCTCCATGGCCTTATACCTTGCTTCTCAACAATCTAATAATTTTCAGTCTAAACCCACAGCTGCCTTTCCCCTGCCAAAAATATCACCAAAGAAAACCCACAACTCTTATGGTATCAAAAAATTCAACAAAAACCCAAACAAAATTAAACCCATAAAAAAACTAATCTCATAAATAAGTGCTCTTGTACTGGAAGTACAATATTATACATCATTTACATTGTAAAAAGATCATACTCAAGTATGCCCCCAAATTCCATGTACGTATTACCACAAAACAAAAACAAAAAAAAAAAAGCATTATAACAGTTACGGTGAACTTCAATTGGGGAACAAATAAGAGCGAAGAAGATCAGAATGTGATAACAGCAATGGCAATGGTGGATTCTAGACGGCGAGCTTACGATATAAGAAAAGCAATTTGACAAAATGGGTTTTTTCAGCACTTTTTTTTCTTCTTTGGTAAGTATGCTAGGGAAAATTGATAGTAGGTGATTAGGGCTGGAAGGAAAAATTCAAGATAAAAGGGATGGGAGAGGATAGGTGCAATGTTTTCAGAGCCGGACCGGTAATTGAGCCGGAGGAGCGATCGGTTCTCGATCGGACTAAGTTTTTTTTGCCAAATTGAGCCGGAGGATAGATGCTTTTTTTTTTTTTTTTTTTCTTTCAACAGCCTTAATTTTTCCTTCGGACCATTAAGTATGGATTTATCTTTTATCTTAGTTTTCTACTAAATTCTTAGATCCTTATAAAATCAGGTAACTATTTTAATTTTGTTCCCAATATTTCTAATATATTGTTGGGATGAAGCCTCGTACATAATTATTTTACTTGACCTTAATATTCTAGAGATTTTCTTTATTAAATTTTTTGGTTATTTTTGTTTAGAATATTTTTTTATAGTTTGAATAATAATTTATAATTTTAAAATAAAAATTATTTTAAAATATGCGTATCGTCGAAATCGAAATTAACATGTCTAGATCGATGTGAAACGATGCAAATGCTTGAGATAGAATTGGAATATGGTAATCTCATGTATCTGCTCATTTCAAGCATGTGCTCTTTTAAGAGCACTAAATGAAGGAAGGTAGATTCATGAGCATGTCTTTAAGCTCGGTTTTCAAGAAGATCTATGTAACACCAAGGCCCTTCCTTAGGGATATTTTTGTAATGTTGCCAATATAGAATGCAAGATAAGTGATTGGTAAGTAGATGAAGGACCATAATGCAATTTGGCAAAACTAGTATCTTACTTGCTTTAGGACTTTTCTCCTTTCCATTTTGAATTTCATTTCATCTCTTTCTTCCTCCTCAAATTTCGCTCTTCTTATTATTTCTCGTTGGCTCCATTTCCTTGAAGAAGGAGGTAGAGGTGAGGATTCGCAAGGACAAGCAAGTGATAAGGGTTTAGAAAGTGTTACTCCATCTTCAATTCAAGGTATTTCTTCCATCCCCTCTTAGATCTTTGGATTAGAAATAGTGGGTATGCTTTAAGTCCTTAGATAGGAGGATTTATTATTATGTCTTAAGGATTGTGTATTAGATAGTGATTGTGGTGTGTGAATGGATACGTGTTAGATGGGTGTTCTTTAATGCTTGATGTGTGATGAATCATTAGAGAAATTTGTGCTTGGATGGTAGTAATGTGATGTTTATTTAGTTTCTTGTGCCATTTTGAGGTTGTTTTGGTGATTAGTTGGTGTTGGATGAAGTTGGAAAGTTAGTTTTGGTTTTGGATATGTTGTAGGGTTGCAGATCGTTTTTCTGGGCTTATCCGCGGTGCCACTTGCGCCGCTGATAATGTCGCGACTCGTAGGGAGTTTCCCTTTGGAGCCATCTGCAGCGTCAGCCACGCCACGGATGGGTCTCTGCCTTGAGTCGCGGCTGGGATGGCGGCCAGTTACTGTTTGTGAGCTACGGCAATAGTCGCGCTACGGCTAACGCCACGAGTCACAACAGTTTTTCTCCCTTTTGGCCATTTTGCGTGTTAAGTTGGTCGTAAGCCTTAGTTTTGATTTCTTAATAGAAATAGCAATTGATTGCATGTTTATTTTGTATTTTAGGTGACGACGTTGACCATACCTACTCGAATTATCTTAGTTAGCATGTATTGAGGTAAGTGAGGTTTGTACTCTTTGATCTTTTGAAAATGAGTTTTATGAATGATAAATATTTTGATATGATTATTTTTATACAAATATATGGCTTAAGTGTGGTTAATTGCATTTGTTTATAAAAGTGATAATGTGGCATACAGGAATGAATGAATTGATTGAGTTTTTGAATGTGGTACTCCTTTGACGGGACTAGTTCTTTAATTGTATGATTGATGTCTTTGGGACCGTACTAATCGGTTAAAGTTAGTTTTGGAGCCACACCAACCGGTTAAAGTTGGTTTTGGGACCGTGTTAACCGATAACAGTTAACAACTGGATATTTAGAGTCAATTGGAACCATTTGATAAAACTCATTGGTTTGTTATGGAAATATATGCCTTTGACAAAATTATGCTTTTGCCATTTTATCTTCGTATCTAAATTTGATAATGACTTATTTATGAAATGTATATTTAAGAGTAACACTCTTAAGTCACAGGGAGTATTATTACCACTTATTGAGTGAATTGTATTGCTCACCCTTTATTTGTCAAATGTAGAGGATGAAGCTTTTGTAGAAGAAGATTGGACTGATTTTTGGCACTAGCTTTTGGGAGATAGGCATGTGATACACAGCAAAGGACCAATTGTGATAGTTTTTGTCTAGATTGATCCACTTAGAGATATTTTGTGATCTTAGTGGAATTGTATAGAATGAACTCATGATTTTGTCTGGAATTGTATAGGATGAACTCATGATTTTGTCTTGTAATGTATCACATGACAATGTATTCGAGTTAAATTAAATGAATTGGTTATTTTGTTAAGATTGAGTTCTTTGTTTTGCTAGCTTTATGTCACAGTTTAGTCTTGACATGGCGGGTGTTGTATCTGTAAACATCAAATTTTGACACACCTTTTTATATAAAAATGTATTTTACTTCATTTTGGGATTCTTTTTTGATTTTCGGGGGTCGATTACAATTTTTGTGCATACTATGACTAATTTGTCACATTAGGGGTAAAATGGTAATTTTACCAAGTAAATATTATTTTATTTTATTTCCTAAATACATAATTTTACTATTTTTATCATTACTTATAATTTTAATAATTTTTGGGAGTCATTTATTATTTATTTAAAATTTTAGTATTTTTAAACTTAATGGCGCGTTTTCCAATGCACTCTTTTTATGAGAATTTTCAAGTGAAAAATTTTATATATGCATTTTGTATATTCATTAATTTTCTGTAAAAAATTTTATAATTTTTAAAGAGCGTTTGGTATTTATTTCAAAATTTTAACTTTTTGTCTATTAATGACTTGTTTTCATTATTCCAGCAAATTTCAAAATTTGTAGTAAATTTTATCTCTCCTTTTAATGCTGAATTTTAGTGGTTTTTGTTTTTTTAGGAATCCAAGTGAATTTCATTTTTACTTTATTTTTGCTTAAAAAAAAAGGGGAAAAGGAGTCAAATAGCAGCAACGTTGGTTGCTGCTGTTTGCTTTCTGCCATGGCTGAGCAGCCATGTTTTCTCCCATCATCAATACCAACTCCCCCTCTAATCACATCATTTCTCTCACCACTTGCATTCCATTACCAGATTTGTAGGGATTGGATTGAATTTTTTTTCTTCCCAAAACACTCAAGCTCACACACACACACACTTCACTCAACCTGCACACACCTCTCCCCTTTTCCCTCTCGGTCCCCTTCACCTACACACACAAGCACACGACCAGTTTTTTACACACATCACACACCTGCATTTTTCTTAACATACACACAGAGTTCGCACACATCACTTCATCACACTCAAGCTCACCATTCACACTCCTCACAACACTCACTCACAGATTCACCATTCCATCACAGACCAGTTCAATCAAACACACATAGATCACACTGAAAAGCACACAAGTTCACACACATTCACACACTACACACACCTGCACAACGCACAATCACACCTGCACAAAATCAGCATAAAAAAAAAAAAAACAACAACGGCTCCACCACCGCTGAAAATCACTATCGACCGGCTGAATCCACTCCTGTCCACCCACCGACCACCAGATAGCCACAAATAGCACCACCGTCGCCCACCATCGGACAGCCCTCCATCAGTCGCCACTACTAATCTCCTTCCTCCCGACCGAGTATACCCACTGAACCCTCTTTCCAAGTGCTTTAGTATACCAGTTGATCTTTGTAATTTTTGTGTGGATGTGGTTGAGTTTATGATAGATTTGAATACTAAATGGGGATTTGGAGGGAAGCTTTACACACAGAGAGAGAGAGAGAGAGAGAGAGAGAGAGAGAGAGAGAGAGAGAGAGAGAGAGAGAGAGAAGAGGAAGCCGGACAGAGAGTTGAAGGGAGGAACTAGAGAAGAAGGCAGAGAAAATGGCGAGGAAAAATAAAAAAAAGGGAAGAAAAGAAAAGAAAGAAAAAAGAGAGAAACCTGGAAAAGAAAGAAGAAAAGGAAAGAAGAAAAAAAAAGAAGAGAGGAGAAACCGAGGAGAGAAAGAGCTCGAGAAAAGATAAAGAAAAAAAAAGAGAGGAGAGAGGAGAGACCGAAGAGAGACCGAGGAGAGAAAAAGAAAAAAAAAAGAGGAGAGACCGAGGAGAAAAATAAAAAAAAGAGAGGAGAGACTGAAGAGAGGCCGAGGAGAGAAAAAAAGAAAAAAAAAGAGAGGAGAGACTGAAGAGAGGCCGAGGAGAGAAAAAAAGAAAAAAAAAGAGAGGAGAGACTGAGGAGAGAAAAAAAAAAGAGAGGAGAGACCGAAGAGAGGCCGAGGAGCGAAAAAAAAAAGAGAGGAGAGACTGAAGAGAGACCGAGGAGAGAAAAAGAAAAAAAAAAAAGAGAGGAGAGACCGAGGAGAGAAAAAGAAAAAAAAGAGAGGAGAGACCGAAGAGAGGCCGAGGAGAGAAAAAAAAAAAAAAGAGAGGAGAGACCGAAGAGAGACCGAGGAGAGAAAAAGAAAAAAAAAAAGAGAGGAAAGACCGAAGAGAGGCCGAGGAGAGAAAAAGAGAGAGGAGAGACCAAAGAGAGATCGAAGAGAGAGAGACCGAGGAGAGAACGAGAGAGAGAGCTGAAGAAAGAAAAAAAAAGTTTTAGGCAAAACTACGTCGTTTTGGCATGAAACGACGTAGTTTTGGTTAGTTTTTTTTAGTTATTTATTTTTATTATTTTCATCAGATTATATATATTTATATTTTGCCCCCTTAGGTTCTTAATTGTTTGATTATGCCCTTCAATACTTTAGTTTACTTCATTTAAGTCCTTATTTATTTTAATTGACCCCCTAGAATTTGTAGTTCCTTACAATTATGTCCAAATTAATTGCAATATGGTTCTAATATGTCTGGAAATTGCAATTTTATACCCCTAAGTTTGCTGAAATTGCGAATTTGTCCTTTAAATTTTGCTGAAATTACGTTTACCCCCTAGGTTTGTTCTAGTTTTTATTTTTACTCCCCATGCATCGCTGGAATTGTATTTTAACCTTAGAATATTGCTGGAATTGTATTTTAGCCCTTGAAAGTTGCTGAAAATTTGTAATTTGGTCCCTAGTGTTGCTGAAAATTACATTCTTGTCCCCCAAACCTTGCTGAAATTTTATTTTTGTTATTATGCTTTGCTGGAATTACATTATTGCCCTCCAATATTGCTGGAATTTATATTTTTGCCCCCCAAGTAGCTAGAACTTGAATTTTAGCCTTTGAATGTTGCTTGAAAATTGTATTTTTACTCTTGAATGTTGCTGAAAATTATAATTGGGTGTTTAATACTTGTTGGAATTTACAAATTGGGGCTTATTATTGCTGTAAAGTTCATTTTTATCCTTGAATGAATTGCTGGAAATTTTTATTTTTAGCATTGTGCTTGCTGGAAATTATATTTTAACCTTTTAAATTTGTTGTAAACTATGTTATTACCTTAATTAGGGTTTAAAAATTGTAATTTCACCCTTTTATTTGTTGTAAATTATATTTTTACTCTAAAAATGTTGCTTAAATTTTCACTCTCAACCTAAAACCTTGGAATATTTTTATTTTTTGTCAAAAAAAAAAGAATTTAATTAATTCCTCAAGTTTTTTTTTAATTATTTTCTTTTCATATTTTATTTTTATTTTAATGTTCCAAAAATTTAGTCTTTTATCTAATTAATGTTCAAATTAGTTTCTTTATTTCTCTTTTAGTTATTTTGATGATTCTTATTTGGGTGCTAAAAATTTAAGTATGTATTATTGTGTTTTATCTTTTATTATTTTTATTTTCCTTATTTTACTTTATTTATTTATTTACTTATTTATTTTTACTTAAACAATTTTCATTTTTCTTCCTAAATATTTAACTATTATTATTTTTTTTAATTTTGTTTATTATTGCTATAATTGTTTGAATTATTGTGGCATATTCATAGTGATTGGTATGAAATTATTTAATTAGCAATTTATTTATTAAACAATGGTATTTTTGACATGTTTGTTCGTTTTATTAGCAATTTGTACCAATTTTACGAATGGGAGGTACCTCTATTACCCTTTCAATGTCTCTTTATATGCTCCTACGTGCTCCTATGTGTTTTTCTATATGTTTTTTTTGTGTATCTCTTTGTGTTTATAATTTTTATTCATGTGTGAGTATTTACTTATTTATGTCATGTTATTTACTTGAAAAAATTTTAATTTTTAATTATTCAAGAAATGTAATAGATAGGTAATATTCTATTTGACAAAATTTTTTGTATTTAGATAGAAAGTGTAATAGATAGTTTATATTTTCATCTAGTTAACAAGAGCTTTTTGTATTTTAGATAGAAAATGTAATAGATAAGTTAGATAGGCTATTTTGATTATCTTTTTCCATTTTAGATTGTAATTAGGTTTTTCTCTGGTGTAATAGTTAGGGCTCTTGTATGTTATGTGTGCTATGTGCTTATGTGTTTTATTCGCTTTCCCTAGGACTTTGTATCTAGAATATTATGTTTGTGTGCTATGTGCTCCTATGTGCTATTATCTGCTTTTATGTGATTATTGCTTTAATCTGTGTTTTATTTATTTATTTACTTATCATAATGTATGTGTATCGTCGCCACACTAGTCCAACACTAGTTGTAGTTAATTTCGGTTTCTTCGCTAGTCCAACGCTAGCGGAGAATTTCTAGAAAATAGGTTAGTCCAATGCTAGACCTTTAGGTCATTTTAGTATTAAAATCACTTCTCGTGTGCATTTCATCTCATTTCACACACATTTTCTCTTTTTTTAGGCCTTTTTTTTTCATTTTTGTATGGTTTTTTATGTATTATTATCACTTATTATCTATTTTAAACATATGTTTAGTGCATAACATTTAGATTCCACTACACATAGAATCTTAGGTCATTTGTGTGATTCGACTAGAAATAGTCATCTACTCACGTGGGAAGCGGTGGCGTACATGCCGTTCCCCCCTCCGCGAGTAGGAATAGCTAGTCACGAGTTTATTAGTTCCCCATACCCGTTATGTTGCATCCCCACTTTCTTTGTTCACTTACTATCTAT
This sequence comes from Mitragyna speciosa, assembly GCA_024721245.1. Lineage (NCBI taxonomy): Eukaryota > Viridiplantae > Streptophyta > Magnoliopsida > Gentianales > Rubiaceae > Mitragyna > Mitragyna speciosa. Next base: position 23,888,736 of record CM045557.1, read on the forward strand.
ATAACTATTTTCCTTTTCTTTCTATTTTGCATCTATACTCGTGACTCCATCGAGGTCTAGACTTGGGTTTCGCAATTAATGCGATAATTCCGACCAAACCTCAATGGAACATTTTGTCCCTTAACGATATCCATTTTTTAGGACTAGATTTGTATTCATAGAGTTGCATCCAAGTGTGATAAAATTTTAGGGTTATATTAGGAAAATTTGATCTAAATCTCGCAACTAGTTTCGGCTAGGTTGAAAGGGTGCCTTAGGCGTGAGCCTTTGTCTTCCCTTTCTTCAACTGTGACTCTCGAACCTTTTTTCTCTTATTTTCAAAGACTTGGAGTTGCCAAAAAAGGGTTTTCTTGTTTTTCTTACATTTTTTTTTCAAAATTATTTTCTAAATAAACCATTATGGATTTTCTTACCTTTTATAAAATATTTTCTGGTGACTTGGTACACCAAAACTCAATATCAAGTGGCGACTCCTTTTTCACTAAAAACCCTTTTTGGACTCTATTTTCGGACTAAAAATCGTCGCATTTTCAAAGTCCCATTTTAGGCCATTTTCTTTTGTTTTCAAAACAAAACATTTTTTTTAATCACATTTTTTGTCGAACTATCTTTTATAAAGCATTTTTCTACAAAATCATTTTACAAAAACCTATACTCTTTTTCCAATAAATAACACAAACATTAATAATTCCTTTTTCCATCATTTCGAAAAAAATGGGGCGCGACAGTATCCCGGGCACGGGGTGTAACAATCTATTTGTGCAGAACAACTTGATCGATATGTATGGAAATGTAGAGATACAAGGAATTCATATATGGTTTTGAGCAGATGGATCAAAAGGCTATAGCTTCTTGGAGTGCAATAATTTCAGCTTATGCAAACTTGGCATGTGGTCTGAATGTCTTAGGATTTTGGTGAATGAACTTCGAAGCTTGTTGGAACTTGGAAGGCCGAGGAGAGTCTGCTGGTAAGTGTGCTCTCTGCTTGTACTTATTTAGATGCAATGGATTTAGGTAGGTCTGTACATTGTCATCTTGTATTCTACATGAGTGGTCTCAATGTCATAGTGGATACTTCCTTAATATATGTATACAATGTGATTGCCTTGGGGAAAAGGCTGTGTCTATTTGAAAGGATGACAAAAAGAACCAAATGTCCTATGCTGTAATGATTTCTGGGTGGGCACTGCATGGATGTGGTCAGGAACCTGTAAAAGTTCTCTCACAAATGCCTGAAGAAGGATGGGAACAAGATGATGCTATTTACGTTTGTGTACTCGGCGCTCGCAGTCATGCTGGCCTTGTCGAAGTTCTAAAATGTTTCAATTGGGTGAGGCATGAGCATGGGGTTGAACCAACAATTCAACATAATTTTGCATGGTTTATCTCATGGGCAGAGTTAAGTTGCTCGATGAAGCTTTAAAGGTCATCCAGAGGATGCCAATGGAACCAAATGACGTTTTGTGGAGAAGTCTTCTGGGTGCTTGTAAGGTTCATTCTAATGTCAAATTAGCAGAGATAGTAGCCAAAAATCTGTTCCGACTAAATTATCATAATGCAAGTTATTATTTGACGTTACCAAATCTAGAAGCCAAAACGAAAAGACGGCTGGATGCGGCATTCACTTGAACTAGATTGGCCTAGGAGGGATTGCACCAAGAATCTGGATCTAGCTCATTTGAGAAAAGGGAAGGTGTTCAAGTTTGTATCACAGGATAAGTCACTTCCCCAGACATTAGCAGTTTGAATTTCAAGGTAACTGCCCAGATATTGTTACAGGTGTTGCCGGATATATATGAAGAAGAGAAGAGGCAGACATTGAGTGCTTAAAGCCAAAGACTGGCAATTGCTTTTGCTCCCATAGGAATAGTTAAAAGTGCCATAATGTGCAGTGACAGTCAGACATACGCTAAATGGACATCAAAAATTTATGAAAGAAAAATTACCGTGACAGATTGGAATCGGTTCCATGATTTCAAATATGGAACTTGCTCGTGTTGAGACCACTGGTGAATATAGGATGTTCGAATTCTTTTTCTTCCACGACATTTTTAGCAAAGCTAAGGGATCAGGAAACTTGTAACAACACAAAACACAGTCAATGAGAGAACACTTGATAATGCGGCATCTAATTTGTTTATTTCACATGCCGTGTAGAAGGCATTTATGCTCCAGTCAATGAGAGAACACTTGATAATGCGGCATCTAATCTGTTTATTTCACATGCCATGTAGAAGGCATTTATGCTCCAAGGATCCAAACTTGGATGAGCATAAGAAAAGCATTATTAATCATGATGTGATAGCCTACTTGTTACAACATTTCTCACACCAGATATCAATTTGATGTTTATTGTCTCAAAAGGTATTATAATCTTAAGAAAGAATTACTAGAACGTACCCTTCTCACAGATTATATATGCTGCTAAAATTTTGGTGGTAATTGTACACTTCAACATATATAACTTAGGATCTCGGGTTATTCAATCCTAATTGAAGAAACAGCAGATGTGATTTCCTTCCTTCACGGCTCATTGGTCTCTATAGTTACACCATTAGGATTTTCTCTCACTAGCAAGGCAAGAACATTGCGAGAACTCCAAGCTCTGACAACATTGTTGCTTGAAGCTCCTAGAGTAACGGCAAACACAGCATCAAACCCACCTGCACCAGGAACACCAGCAAACAAAACTCCTTCCATATTCATTGTAGAATCAAGAAGCTGAGTTTGTGATTCTGGTTCTATCTGCATTATGAAACACAAAAAAATTGACTGTCAGATGGATTATAGGTATACAGTGAACAGGACCCGCAACACTGTTAGACCTAAAACCTGATAACTAAATCTAATTAGAAAGCACAAGGACAGATTAAACACATTGATAAATCAATTTCAGACTTTCTGGTGAACATGAAAATTCCATGTGCATCTTCCTGTGATTTATATCTGTACATTCATTAATGCTGGCCATGGAGAGAATACAACGCCCATGGCCAACATAAGATCAAGTTCTTTTATTTGATACGGTTTGCTTAAAGAGTCAACTTTTTCTTTTTGATTATAGAGTCAAGTTTTTCTTCTTATATATTTTTATTAAAGATCTCTAAAAAAGGAAGAAAAAATCTTAAATAAGAAATAAGTATCATCTAAATCCATACACTTGAAGAATTTGTTTCTTCTGTGGTAGATTGAAGTGCTCCTTGGAAAGGTTAAAATTTCTTTTCCTAATTCACAGATTTGTACATGTCCCCAGCCAGAATATGAAAAGATAGACAAGAAAAGTAATGGTTCTAACCACAAAGAAGATAGATAAGCACACGTGCGCGCGCACACAAAAAGTCAAATGATGGAAACAAGAGAACATACAGGTATTCCAGCTGCCTCGCCCATCTTGCGCATGCAATTTCTGATTGCAAGCATGGCATCTCTAGCTCCTAAAAATGCCTTAATAACTGCTTGGCTTGGTTCATCTTCTCCTCCTACCCACTGTTGATAAGCAGTTTTCGAGATTATTTAATAGAGAGAGGAGAAAGAAAGGGGGAGGGGGGGTGGGCGCGCTGTGCAACAATATGACAAATGCTCACCAAAGTGTGTTAGAGACCACATCCATAATGAAATAAATCAATCAACAAGAAAAGTGAGAAGTTATTTTTATACGTGTTTCCCTGCTCTGCCGATGCAGGCAATTCAAGAGGACTCCATTAGCCTTCAGAAAGAAGCCACTCACTAGACATCCATTAATGCTGATTTAGATCAAACTTTGTTCGTGTTCAGAGAATAGATTACTGTCACAAAGTTCTGAATTATTACCAATGTTTCATGAATGAAAATCCTATTACTTGTATTAACACATATATTGGTTTACCAATACATTGTTGAACAGGAGACTAGCACCTTATGAAGATAAAATTGGAATCAGATATGCATATTGTTAAACACAGAGAATTTTGAGAAATGGAACTTGTATCTTCTCATTGTGAAATTAGGCCTATATTTATAGGCTTAGTACAAGACGAATCTAGACAACTGTTACAATGAACCTAGACTAGTTTTACAATAAGAAAATCCCTAATTTATGCTAATTGACTAATTGATAGGCTACAGATATACATTAACATATTTAATTGGCTATCTAACTAGGAAAGTACATAAAATACATTAATTGTATTAACAAATAAGTTAACTAAATTAAGGGGATTGATTGACAGCTAAATCAAGGGGATTGATTGATAGCTAAATCAAGGGGATTGATTGATAGCTAGATTAGGGGGATTGATTGATAGCTAAATCAAGGGGATTGATTGATAGCTAGATTAGGGGGATTGATTTGAGAATTGAATCTTCTGACATCCCCCCTCAAATTGATGCTGGTAAAAGTCTACAAGCATCAATTTGCCAACCAAAAAACTGTGACGCTGACGTGTCATGGATTTGGTGAAGATATCGGCAAGCTGTAGATTGGTACCAATGTGAGGCAAAGTAATAACCTGATGGTCATAGGCTGCTCGGATGAAATGACAGTCAACCTCTATATGTTTGGTACGTTCATGGTAGACGGGATTGGCAGCAATTTGAATAGCACTAGTGTTGTCAGCATGCAATGGAGTTGGTTGAAGTTGCGGAAAACCAAGTTCAGTGAGAAGACCACGTAACCAAATAATCTCAGAACAGGCAGCAGACATGGCACGATATTCTGCCTCAGTGGATGACTTGGATACATAGTTTTGTTTCTTGCATTTCCAAGAGATAAGAGCATTACCAAGAAACATACACCAACCAGTAGTAGATTTCCTTGTGTCCGGGCAACCAGCCCAGTCTGCATCACTGTAGGCTTGTAGTTGAGGCAAAGAACCAATAGGAAAAAATAGGCCACGATTAGGTGTGCCAAGAAGATATCGAATGATTCGTCGGACAGCAGAAAGGTGAAGATGCCGAGGAGATTGCATAAACTTACTAACAGTGTGTACAGCATAAGAGATGTCTGGTCGAGTAATGGTGAGATAGATAAGACTACCAACCAACTTACGATATAAAGTAGGATCCTTGAGGAGCTCCCCTTCATCTCGTCGATATTTCACATTAACTTCCATTGGAGTGTCAACAGAAGCACTGCCCGCAAGTCCGGCCAACTGAACTAGATCTTGAGTATACTTGTGTTGATTCAAGAAAATACCTTGGGGACGATGATGAACTTCCAAACCCAAGAAGTAGTTAAGTTGGCCAAGGTCTTTCATATGGAAAGTAGTGTGCAACATTTTTTGAAGATTAGAGATAGCCTCTGAATCAGAACCAGTGATGACAATGTCATCCACATACACAAGAAGAACAACTATACCTTTGGATGTTCGTTGGAGAAACATAGAAGAATCATATTGGCTCTGGGTAAAGGAAAAACCAAGAAGAGTGGATCTAAACTTTTCAAACCACACGCGCGGTGCCTGCTTCAAGCCATATAAGGAGCGTTTTAGTTTGCAAACATCATTAGGAGAAGAAGTAGACATACCAGATGGAAGTTTGATGTAGACTTCTTCTTTGAGATCACCATGTAGAAACGCGTTTTTAACATCCATTTGAAGTAAGGACCATGATTGAGATGCTGCAAGTGCTAGGATAGTTCGCACTGTGGTCATTTTAGCAACCGGTGCAAATGTCTCTTCATAGTCGAGACCATACTCTTGTTTATTCCCAAGAACCACTAACCGAGCCTTGTAACGCTCTATGGAACCATCAGAATGAAGTTTGACAGAAAACACAAATTTGCTGCCAAGTGGCTTGATAGATGAAGGTTGTGGTACAACATCCCAAGTTTGGTTTTCTTCAAGAGCAAGAAGTTCTGTTTCAATAGCCTGACGCCAACACTCATGTTCCATTGCCTGTTTATAAGATGAAGGGATAGGAATAGAAGACAAAGTGGCTGTCAAAGAGACAGGATTAGAAAAGCCATACCTTTCTGGTGGTTTACTGACTCGAGTACTACGTCTGGGAATGTTAGATTCAGGTAGTGCGAGAGGATCCGCAGCAAGGGAAGGAGCCTGAGGGGGCGCAGAAGAAGTAGAAGGCTGATTGATCGTGGCTTTGGAACGTCTTTGATATACCAAAAATGGTTTAGAAGTTTCTTGATCTGTAATAGGATTAGGAAATAGAGGCAACATAGAAAATGAAGGAGAAAGAGATTCCTGATGATCAGAAAAAAAACACTGATTTTCAAAAAAGATTACATTTCTAGAAATGCGAACACGACGCAAATTAGGATCATAACAGCAAAACCCTTTGTGATGCACTGAATATCCTAGAAAAGCACATTTAACTGATTGGGCTGTGAATTTTGTGCGTTCTTGTGCAGAAAGATGAACATAACATACACAACCAAAGGTACGAAGATCAGAATAATTGGGGGGATGACCAAATAACTTATGGAAAGGAGAGACATGATTCAATGAAGGAGAAGGTAACCTATTAATGAGATGGACAGCAGTGGAGATAGCTTCACACCAAAATCGAGTAGGCACTGAGGATTCTAATAATAGAGTTCGAGCAACATCAAGGAGGTGGCCATTTTTTCTTTCGGCTACTCCATTTTGTTGTGGGGTTTGAGGACATGATCTTTGAGAGATTATTCCATTAGCCTGCATGAAATCTTGAAGCAAATGAGACATATATTCTCCCCCATTGTCCGAACGTAAAACCTTAATTTTGGCTGAAAATTGTGTTTGGACATATGCATGAAAAAGTTTAAATGCAGAAAGCACTTCATCTTTAGAATGCAAGAAATAAATCCAAGTGAAACGACTATAGTCATCAATAAAAGTGACAAAGTACTTGTAATTAGCATGAGATATAATTGGTGCCATACCCCACAAATCACTATGTATCATTTCGAAAGGTTTAACAGGACTAGGCATGTGAGTAGGAAATGGCAAAGTTTTACTCTTACCCAGTTTACAAGAATCACAATCAAATTGGACATCATTAATAGAAACATGCTTTTTATTCCCGAGTAAGTCAGAATTTAGCAAATCATGGAGTACATTAGAGTTTGGATGTCCAAGACGTTTGTGCCATACTCGATAATCAACATGTGCGAGATTACAAGTGACAAAAGGAATTGAAAGACAGGGTGAGGAAGGAAATTGGAGAGGAAAAACACGTCCTACTTTAGGCCCCCTTGTGATCATCTTCCCTGACTGTTGATCCTGCACAACACAACCAGATTTAGAAAATTCTACTTTACAATTATTGTCAACCAACTGGCCAACTGAAACAAGGTTAGTGGCAAGGCTTGGAGAGACATAAACATTAGTCAAAGAAGGAGAAATATCACCAGTGGCTATAATGGGTAACAAATTGCCATCAGCAGTATGAATTTCAAGGTTTCCAGAATATTTCTTGACATTGGTAAGGTTTTGAGCATTATTTGTCATGTGATTGGATGCTCCGGAATCACAAAACCAAGTGGGTGAAGTAGACAAGAGTTTACCTGAGAGTCCTAAGGTAGAAAATGCAGAGAGAATCATTTGTTGTACCATCTCAGGTGTTAAAGTTTGAGCAGGAGTAGGAACATTTTGTGTTGACGGTGCTATATCCGCGGAACCACCATTACTAGAAGAGCCAACCGAGGCAATAAATGCTGTTTCAGATTTCTTGGGAGGTCGGATCGGGCATTCCTTGATAATATGACCATCTCTTTTGCAATAGTTGCAGAATTTTTTGGGACAATTCGAAGCATAATGACCAAATCCTTTGCAACAAAAACATTGAACAGCCCTTGTGTCCTTACTTCTTGGCTTCCCTTGTGCTGCATAAGCCATTGGAACTGATGTGGATCTTCGTTGTTCAATGGCTGCTTGAGTGAAAATTCGTTGTTCTTCTCGTAGTAGATCATTGAGACATATATCCAAGGAGGGAACAGGATCTCGATTCATAAGATTGGATCTGGTACCCTCAAATTCAGATCTCAATTTCATAAGAAATTGATCCCTTTTTGCAATTTCATGAACAGATTGAACAGCATCAAGACCTTCTAATGGTAAGGTGGCATAGATTATATCAGTGTATTCGGCCCAAAGGTTCATAAAGCTAGAGTAAAATTCAGAAATAGAGAGATTATCCTGATGAATCATGGATAATTCATGTTCAAGCTGGAATCTACGAGCTGCGTTTTGTTGGCTATAGATTCTCTTTAGGTAATTCCACATCTCGGCAGCCGTCTTGGAGGGTCGGAGATTCAAAACAATGTTAGGTTCTACAGATCCCAGAATCCATGCCATGATTTGTGCATCCGTGACCTCCCACTTGGCATATTCATCCGTACCTTGCTTAGGAACAGGTTTGCTACCATCAACATGACCCCATAAATTTCTTCCTTTGACATATATCCTGAAGTGAAATGCCCAAGCTGAGTAGTTTTTGCCATTAAAACGAATCAATGACTCCTTGTCTGAAGACATGAGGATACGAACGAACTAGGAGGAAAGAACTGGACTTTGACTATGTAAAGAGGTTGCTAGAGAACTAGGAACAGAAGGCTGGAAAAAATCTGAACTATGACTATGTAGAGATCAAGGGCTCTGATACCATGTTAAACACAGAGAATTTTGAGAAATGGAACTTGTATCTTCTCATTGTGAAATTAGGCCTATATTTATAGGCTTAGTACAAGACGAATCTAGACAACTGTTACAATGAACCTAGACTAGTTTTACAATAAGAAAATCCCTAATTTATGCTAATTGACTAATTGATAGGCTACAGATATACATTAACATATTTAATTGGCTATCTAACTAGGAAAGTACATAAAATACATTAATTGTATTAACAAATAAGTTAACTAAATTAAGGGGATTGATTGACAGCTAAATCAAGGGGATTGATTGATAGCTAAATCAAGGGGATTGATTGATAGCTAGATTAGGGGGATTGATTGATAGCTAAATCAAGGGGATTGATTGATAGCTAGATTAGGGGGATTGATTTGAGAATTGAATCTTCTGACACATATTCAGCCATGAGGTGAGCACCACAATGAACAAGGGATCTGCCTCTGACATACAAGTCATACAAATCAGGAAACAGTAATTAGGAAGGACCGACCAAGCGAATTCATCTGTTAATACAGCATTTGCCAAGAAAGTTTGCTACATTGGATTGAAGATCTACCTTTTCTGAGGTAAGTAGGCTGCACCTGTTGATGACAGCTCTGTAAGCATCACCATGTTTTTCTGCCAACCCACTCAATGCATTGAGATGCAATTCAAGTGCAGAGTTAGCTTCGGACAGTTTCCTCCATGTATCTACAGAATTTTGTGGGTCAGACTTCTGCCACTTCTTTACAGCACCTACCATCGATGGTGTTGATGATCCCCCAGTTCCTGGCTCTCCGATTAACTGCACATGAAAACTAAAATCGTCAAACATATTCCACTAAAATCAAAATTAATGTGCTCTCTCCACCAATAAAATATTCCAAAGAGCAACAAAAATGAATATAGGGCTTTTCTTTTATTCCTTTTTGAAGCACAATTTTCTTTTCAAGAATTAGAGGAGGCATATTTTACAAGCAATGGTCACAATGTTTATGCTGATCATGGAAGGACACAATATCCTGCATCAGGCCCATAGACTAAAACTGATTAAAAACAAGCGCTCATCCAGTTCAGGTGCATTAATATATTCTAAAAAAATAAATTTTAGGTGGGCATCATAAAATTTTGTAGACTCCCCCAGTCCTGAAACAGGCACCAAAGATTTTGGGTATATGCTGTTCTTTTTTACCACAATTGCGGTATAAAGACAGGAAAGGCAAGTGGTATCCAGTTGAACCAAAAAAATTATCATTGCAAGCAGTAGGTTTCAATCAAGATTTAACTTTTTTTTTTTTTAAATAGTTAATCATTGACTGAGAAAGAATAATAAAATCAATAACTGGTTTCTGCTTCAGAAACAAATCTAGAGAAAAGGCACAAACCCATCAGCAGCATTGAGGCCATCTAATATGCACAAGAACTAGGGCTGTTGAATTCTACCAAATGCTGTATTTCTGTACAACTTACAAGGGTCATTGATGGCGGCAAAGAAAACTTTGTCCTCTCATGGTCCCATTTGGCTTGTAGGACATCAGATATGACTTCTTCCAGAGGTAATCCTTTAACTGCACCCTGCAAGTCCATAATGACACTAATTTATGACTCAAGTGACATCAATGAGAAGTTATGAATATTTTACATTAGTCAACCAACAAACCACGGTTTCTTACATCATTATAATAAAGCAATTTAAGTATTTCAGATGAAGTTAACAAGAAGAACATCCAAGCACCTTAGTCGAAAGGATGCTATCTTTTCCAACCAAATGTCAAAACTAGCTCTGACAATATGAGCCCTAAATAGAGAACAACTTGTTTCCAGATGTACAGATCATTAAGCAGATTTCAGAAGTTCTCAGCCATCATAATTTCATTGGTGCAGTGATAAAATGCTCAACCAATCAAACAAGGGGTAGATAAGTTTGATGGCTTTAACCAGTTTCAATGTGATTGCATTGCCATGGACTTTCATGTTATAAGAGGAAAGGAAAAATATAGGTGCTTTGTATCAAAGGTTGATGCTTCCAGTTCTAAAGAAAAAAGCTATACTTTCCAGTTCTAAGAGGGCTTAAAGATATATTATCTAAGAAAGTAACTTAAGAACATATATTGTACCCCACAAGTGCTTCCTCAAGTAACTACGCTAAAAGCTAAGCAGAAAAAGATACAAATCAACCAAAGTAAGCCATAAACTTTTAAGACGAAAATACATTAGAGAAGTGTGGAAAGATACGATTTTTTCTCCTTAATTAGTGGTTTGTTAATTATGTGAATATTTATCTCCTGGAATTTAGGCTAGAGTTTAGGGATTTAAGTGATAGAAAATCAGGGATCCTGATTAGATGTTCCTTTTTTAGATAGTTGCTATTTTTTCTCTTTGTAATCCTTTTGTGTATATAGCCCATCAGAGGTTTTTGTAAAACAAGTGACTCAATACAGTTTTATTCACATTTTTCCACATGGTATCAGAGCCTTAGGCTCTTTTTTGGAATTAAAAATTCCTGTCACAAAGGCCTTCATTGCCACATTCTTTGTTCAACTTTCATTGCTGCAATTTTTCTGTTCACCAGAATAGTTTCTTTTTTTTTTTTTTTTTTTCTGCAAGTTCCATAAATTTTCTGGAACATGTCAAAGACAATATCATCCACCCCAACTACACTTACGACTCAACCATCCCAATCAGCAGAGGAAGAACAGATGCAACGCACCATGGGTGAACTGCAGAACATCCAATCAGCATATCGACTCAACGGCAGAAACTACTTGAAATGGTCTCAACTAGTTCGGACCTTTATAAAAGGGAAAGGAAAATGGAGCCATTTGGTAGGGAGCGGACCTAAGAAAGGCGAGGCAGGTTTTGAAGCATGGGACGAAGAGGATTCCACGATCATGTCTTGGTTGTGGGATTCCATGACATCCGAAGTCAGTGACAAATGCATGTTCCTGCCAACTGCAAAGGCAATCTGGGATACACTGAATCAAACCTATTCTAAAGTCCATGATGCAGCACTAATCTATGAAATCAAGACCAAAACAGCAGCGACAAAACAGGGGAGTAAAACAGTGATTGAATATGCTAATTTCTTACAAAACCAGTGGCAAGAATTGGACCATTATCGGGTGATTGATTTAAAATGCAGTGAATGTGAAGGTGCAATAAAAAATTTCAAAGAAAGAGATCGGGTTTATGATTTTCTTGCAGGTCTAAACTCCAAATTTGATCAGGTAAGGATTCAAATCCTAGGCTGAGTGGAGTTATCATCTCTTAATGAGACAATTTCGTTGATTCGAGCTGAAGAAAGTCGGAGAGGAGTTATGCTTGAATCTCAACCAATTGATGGCTCTGCACTTGCAACTTCCAGTAGCAAACAACGAGGTCCCGCCTTGGTACAGTCACCAAAACTTGAGGATGGAAAGGTAGAAGTGTCAAGGGGTGCTAATCGAGATGATCTCTGGTGTACTTACTGTAAAAAGTCAAGGCATACAAGAGATCGCTGCTGGAAATTACATGGAAAACCTTCAACAACCAGCCGTGAATGGGGAAACAAAGGGGGACAGCATCAACGATAGCAAGGTCAGGCCCATATGACCACACAAGTTGGTTAGGATCACACCCAAGAACATAGAGGGTTCAACAATGAAGAAGTAGAGAAGTTGAGAAACCTGTTGGGAACTCTTGAGAAACCTTCCTCCAGTGTGTGTTCTCTAGCTCTCTTGGGTAAGTCTTTATTTTCTCTTGGATTAAATGTTTCTGATAAATTGTTTGGGAATTCATGGATTATAGACTCGGGAGCCACAGACCACATGACACACACCTCAAACCAGTTTAGTACTTACACCCCATGCCCAAGTAATAGAAAAATCACTACTGCTAATGGAGCTACAACCACAATAGCTGGTGTAGGGGATGTTCATATCACACCCAGTCTTGTCCTTAAAAATGTTTTACATGTTCCTAAATTATTAGCTAACCTTGTGTCTGTTAAAAGGCTTACAAAAGACTTACATTGCCATGTTACGTTTTATCCCTCTTATTGTAAATTTCAAGACCAGGGTTCAGGGAGGAAGATTGGACATGCTGAGGAGAAGGATGGACTTTATTACCTTGAGACACCGAGCTTTCCAAGTATGATCAGGACAAATTTATCCTCTTCCTTTCTTTCTTCTTCCAAAAAGGACGTCATATGGTAGCACCACTTTCGTCTAGGACATATCCTTCTTTTGCAGTTTTAAAAATCATGTTTCCTTCTTTATTCAAGGGATTAGATATTAGAACATTTCACTGTGATATTTGTGAGTATGCAAAGCACACTCGTGTGTCTTTTCCCACTAGCAATAAAAGATGTTTTTCTCCTTTCTATTTAATTCACAGTGATATATGGGGACCTTCTACAGTTCCAAATGTTTCTGGTTCACGGTGGTTTGTATCGTTTATTGATGATTGCACAAGAGTCACTTGGATATTTTTGCTCAAAAACAAATCAGATGTGAGTAATGTCTTTCCCAATTTCCACACAATGATTCAAAATCATTTTGGTACCAAAATAAAAAGGTTTAGGTCTGACAATGCAAGGGACTACTTCAATCAAGTCTTGTCTCCTTTTTTCCAAAAAGAGGGAATTATTCATGAGTCATCTTGCATCAAAACCCCACAACAAAATGGGATAGCTGAAAGAAAAAACGATCATCTCCTAAACACTACTAGAGCACTCTTGTTGCATCAAAACGTACCAAAACACCTTTGGAGGGAAGCAGTTCTCACTTCGGCCTATATCATAAATAGAATTCCTTCACGAGTTTTAGGGTCAACAAGTCCAATGGAAGCTCTTTCCAAATTCTACCCCGACATTAGTACCACAAACAACCTTACACCTAGGATATTTGGGTGCACTTCATTTGTTCATGTCCATAGCAACAACCAAGGCAAGTTAGATCCTAGAGCCATTAAATGTGTCTTTGTAGGATACTCGTCCACACGAAAGGGGCACAAATGTTTTCACATAGAACCGTGTCTCCTGGCTTGTTACCTGTGCCTCGTGATTTGTCTCTTGCACAGGAAAATAGAACTCTTGATCATATACGTTATGGGAAAGGGAAGATGTACTCGAGGAAACAAGGTCCAATTCTCGATCCGGCGCAAGTCCAAATTTCCAATCCAACTTCTGAGAATGAGGTAACAGTATCCGAACCTACTTCACTCGTAGAACACCAACCCAAAACAACTAACCAAGATTTACCCATAGTTGTGATATAAGGAACTCGAGAGTGTACCAAAAGACGATTATACCTTCTATCTCATTATGTATCCTTCAAGAAGTTCTCACCATCCCATAAGAGCTTTCTCACGAGTCTAAATAAAATTGCTATTCCAAACACTTTATCAGAGGCATTATCTAAGGAAGAATGGAGGAAAGCCATGAGAGTGGAGATGGATGCATTGGAAAAAAATGGAACGTGGGAGTTAGTTGAACTACCAAAAGGAAAGAAGGTAATAGGGTGCAAATTGGTATTTTCCTTGAAGTTTAAGGCTGATGGATCATTAGAACGCTACAAAGCAAGGCTAGTTGCTAAAGGATACACCCAGACGTATGGAGTTGATTATCAAGAGACATTCGCTCCGATTGCAAAAATGAACACCGTGAGGATCTTGTTGTCATTAGCTACCAACTTTAATTGGGATTTACAGCAGTATGACGTGAAGAACGCCTTTCTTCATGGAGACTTGGAAGTAGAAATTTATATGAGCATTCCACCGGGATTTGGAGGAGTTGAAAAGAATAAGGTGTGCAAGTTAAGGAAAGCTTTGTACAGACTGAAACAATCGCCCCGTGCTTGGTTTGGGAGGTTTACTAAAGTAATGTTGGCTACGGGATACAAGCAAAGTCAGGGAGATCACACTCTTTTCATCAAGCACTTAGCTTCAAGGGGAGTCATGGCCTTGATAGTCTATGTGGACGACATTATTGTGACTGGAAATGATGAGAAGGAAAAGCAAGCCTTGAAACAATGTTTGATCAAAGAATTCGAGATCAAGGACTTGGGGAGGTTGAAATATTTTCTCAGGATTGAGGTTGCCCATTCCAGACAAGGTATTTTCATTTCGCAACAGAAATATGTCACGGATCTCCTCAAAGAAACAGGAATGCTCGCAAGCAAACCGGTAGCAACACCTATAGAGTCGAACCATGGACTTGGACAGGCTATTAGAGATCGACCAGTAGACATGGAGATGTATCAAAGATTAGTTGGAAAACTCATCTATCTTGCACACACCCGGCCAGACATAGCATACTCTGTGAGCGTCATCAGCCAGTTCATGCATGATCCTAAGAAAATTCACCTTCAAGTTGCCTACCGTGTGCTTCATTACTTGAAAGCTAATCCTGGTAAGGGGATAATGTTCAAGAGAAACACAGAGCATGTCCTTGAAGCCTATACAGATGTAGATTATGCAGGGTCCCCTATGGATCGAAGATCTACTTCAGGTTATTGTACATTCCTTGGAGGCAACTTAGTGACATGGCGGAGTAAGAAGCAAAATGTTGTAGCCCGATCAAGTGCAGAAGCCGAGTTTAGAGCAATGGCACAAGGTGTTTGTGAGTTGTTATGGCTAAAAATTATATTGGAAGACTTGAAGATTAAATGGAGTGGGCCAATGAGACTCTATTGTGACAATAAATCAGCAATTAGCATTGCACATAATCCAGTGCAACACGACCGAACTAAACACATCAAGATAGACAGGCACTTTATCAAGGAAAAGCTAGAGAGCGGATTGATCTGCACACCATATGTTCCTATAGGAGGCCAACTAGCAGATGTTCTTACAAAGGGACTCAATAGTGTTACATTCCAAGAAAGTATAACCAAGCTGGGAATGCATGATACGTATTCACCGGCTTGAGGGGGAGTGTGGAAAGATACAATTTTTTCTCCTTAATTAGTGGTTTGTTAATTATGTGAATTTTTATCTCCTGGAATTTAGGCTAGAGTTTAGGGATTTAAGTGATAGAAAATCAGGGATCCTGATTAGATGTTCCTTTTTTAGATAGTTGCTATGTTTTCTCTTTGTAATCCTTTTGTATATATAACCCATCAGAGGTTTTTGTAAAACAAGTAACTCAATACAGTTTTATTCACATTTTTCCACAAGAAGCCACGGACAATCATTTGCCAGTCTGACATTGTCGTTCTTGTAGGTAAAGCAGCAGATGCAATCATCAGGCCAGCGATCGGTCATTATTTCTCCTTCCTTGATGCATTGCAAGTTTTATTGTCCAACATTTTCCTATTAAAGCATCCCAGTGGAAGCATCGACCTATGATGACTTAATGAGACATATCCGAAAGTATTGTAGCGTTGTTTAACTCCTTCAGTGAATGCTGGTGTCTGATCTCATCAAATGCTATCCAATTTCTAGCCAGATAACAAAAGAACTAGCAAATGAACCACAAACTTAAAAACGCTTTTCAGACCATAAAGATATCACCTACAGACAAAATAAGTTGATAATTTGGGTTCTGTCGTTAGGATAAGAAATTGTTATTTTCAACTCTAGATATACTCGTTTAATATTTATAATCAAAAGAACTCATTTATGGACAACTGATATTTCAACCGCACGTGCCCATGAGCGAGCGCGTGGACACACATTTAGCTGAAACTGTTATTTTCATCTCTAGATATATTCGTTTAATATTTAAAATGAAAATAACTCAGTTATGGACAACTAATATTTCAACTACACGTGCCCACCCACGAGCGCATGGATGCACATTTATTCATATATCAATAACTGGTGTTAAATGCAAACTGAAAAAAGATATCTTTCATCTTTTACTCAAAAATAATCATTGGATGATCATGAGAAGTTGGGTGACATGGCACCTGAGCAGAAGAAAGCACTTCTGGTGAAAACCGGATATAGCGTTGGCTGCCATAAACAGCAGAACTCACGTCAAACCCACTACCCACTTTCCCCTGTGCAATGCAGTGAGCTGTTTGAGCTATCATGTGCACTACATCGAGATCTGCATCATCTCTCTTTCCGGAGGAAAGGTCAACAATTTCAAGGTAATGGAGCAAAGCAGCAACAACTGCAGTTGTCATAGCTGCTGATGATCCCAATCCAGTTTTTGCAACTTCAGGCTTTTGTCCAATTGATTCTTCAGCGTTGAAGGTGATAGAACTAAAAGGTGGAAGCGAAGCCAACGATTCTGGTGTCAAAGGTAGTCCACGCAACTCAATCTAGAACAAAAGTAGTCAATTTACTTACAGTTAGACCGTATATCATATTGGCATATAGAAAACCACGACGAACAGAACATATATTTTATGAAACCATAAATAGAGAATATGCACTTGACTCAATCACTCTTGCTATAGTAATGAGAAAATGTTGGCTCTTCATGAGAAAAACATGACGTACATCAATCTTTTATTCCAGAAATTTCAACTTTTACTTTTTTGAAACAGTAAAGATTGAACTTGTATCAAAATATGATGCGTCTGTCCAACCCGACAATGATTCGTACACCATTGCAAAGCCAAAAACATTTATCAAGTCCAGTGTGGAAAACAGAGGCTAATTCAAGTTCGTGTGGATGCACCATGCCACGAGGAAAGCAATTTTTGCTACCACACCATTTCCTAAAATTGGTGAGTCCCAGACATCTAGTAAGTACATCAATTTCCTTCCACTGCAGGCTTCAAATATCTCAAGGACGAGATTGGTTTGATTTTAGTTTTTTATAGTTGTTTCTCAATCCCCAGAGAAAGTTCTCCTTTCTAATATGAAAGTAACTCTAACAAATGTGAAAAACAAGACTCAAACATCAAAATCTCATTCTTATCTTAATCAATTAATTTAGGAAGTTCTAAAATTGTGTTACTAGCACAACTAAGTCATGAAGCTGTTGAACTCCAAATCTTGTTAATCATTCAGTGGAACTTCAGAACAAAAGTAATGGCTGATAGCGAAGAAATGGAAAACTAAGGCACATCAATAGCAAGATTCAGACTGAGTAAGCATCTAACAAGAAATATATGTTCCTCCAGAAATTTTTTCTAAATTTTATTTTTTTGGAAAGGTGACATTTGTTCCACACAGAAAAATGATTTTTGGATACATAGTTACGTGTCAAGTCAACCATTGTTATAGAGACAACAGTTATGTCAATAAGGACAACAAGGCAAAATGTTATTAAACACCATTTGTGAGTCACAACTCAAAGATTTATGATATGAAAAGTGAAATACCTGATTCCTATATGAATAAAACTCATTGCATCCTAGAATTGTAATATCAAGACCTGCATGACTAATTTAGCTGCGACATTAGATTCCTTTCTGTTCATTTAGCTTAAAGAACAAACATGAAGAGTGAAATGTCAGACATTACCTTGCAAAAGTAGCTTTTGCAAGGCATCTGTCTTGTCTTTGCCAATTTTTGCACGAGCCGCAGCCACTGCGTATTGAACTGCATGTTCTACAAAGGGGTTTCTAGAGTCACTGCAATTAAGCCAACAACATAAGGCATTACACCAGTGATTTCCATTAAATGAATTTATCATTTGGTTGTGATTTTTGAAAACATGGAACCAATCAGCAATTGCACATTACAGTCCCTATATCATATTTGAAGGTTACCCCAACAAAAAAAAGTGATTGAAGGCATACGGCAAACTATGAGAAGATATCATTCCAATTAAGGCATGAAAACATATATACTTATATTACTTGCCTCGAAGACACAGGCTGAAGAATCAAATGCTTGAGTGACAATTTGTATACAGTTTCTCTGGACATCTGGGGAGAAGTTAATTTCACATCTGTCCATGCCTGAAAGGTAACAAAGAATTCGTCAAGTACAAACTCTATTCGACTTCTGCAAAATATAATTATCATGGCTAGAGATACAGAGGTAGAGACAGACAGACACTCTCAAACGTTTAGGATACTGGAGGTGTCGAAATTAATAGTGAGGCAACTTACAAATATCACGCTTGCTTCAACTCAATAAAAATCAATTTAAGGACCCTAATATAGTCCATCCTAATACAAGACATAATTTATGTCATTTGTTAAGAATGCCATCAACTATGTGAAAGTGTTTCTCACTTTCTCAAAAGACTTGGGTTGACTTTATCATATGCAAGACCAAGTATTCTTCTTTCTCTTTCCCCTTTCTTTTTTGTTTTAGGGTTGATTCTGGGATAGGTAAGAACGAACTAAACCTCACAAACCTAATATTTAAACAATGCAATCACGTTAAAGTAAAAAGTTCAGAATAAAAAGAGGATTCACCCAAGCCCAACTCTCAGGTTTAATTTCCTCATAAAGTGGCTTCACAATGGCATAAAATCGTGCATTCGTGCTCAGTACAATCCCAGCATTAGGCCTCTCTAAAATCAGGTAGCCCCCAGTCATCAAAACCTTTCCAGGAGCAGAAGCAACTCTGTTCAACCATCGTCAGTGCTAAAATCAGCCAACTCTATCTTACAATGTATTATTGAGACCAAAAACATGAAATGTTAAATGTTGAAACAATTGTAAACTTACACTGCCATTTCTCTACTATACTCAATGAATGATCTTGGAACGCAAATATTCAACTGGAAAGCACTGCAACCAAAAATTGCCCAACAGCTATAATTCAAGAAAAAACCTTAACGGAACAGCAAAATGAAAAAAAAAAAGACCCTTTTTCCCTGGTAGCTCAGAAAAGAGCCAAAATGGAAATTAAGGCCAGGAATTCTGCATTCATAATAATAGTGCAGAAGCTTCCAGAAGCATACATAACAATTCAAACCCAGAAAACTTATTAAATCCACAATCAAAATAAAATGAGATAAAAATTCTTCCTTTTCTATTTCCTTCTTTTTCCTGCAACCATATATCCCACGCCTAGACATTAAAATGCAAGGAAAATATAACGAAACAAACATGGCAGATGGATTGATTACTTCAAGTGGCTTAGAGTGATGGTAGAATGATCACATGGGATGATATCAAAAACCCCAAAAGGTTTAAAATTAATGCGGATTATTGAATTCTTGGTTGTTCATCATTGAAAAAATTCTTTTCATCCATAATACAAGCATAGTTTCTGCATATATTGATAAGCAGAAAGGGATTATGTTAACTTACCAATAAATGATAGAAGGATGGAGAGAAGAAATCAGGACGCAGATGGTCTTAAGGTAAGTTCTGGGATTCAGAGATTTGTATTGAATTTTTCGGCAATAACAATGAACAAGTACAAAAAGACAAAAAAAAGGTCTGTTTTGATTCTCAATCTGTTCAAACTTGTATGGCTACTTCATTTGATGACTTAAAAACGTGGTCCTTTTTCCTGTCTCTTGGCTGCCGATCTAATTAAGTAATTAAATTAAGCATAAGCCATTAGGGTGGGCCAAAAAAAAAAAAAAAAAAAAGAAAGAAAATCCAGAAATCCAGAAATTTGATGTACTCTTAACCCAAAGTTAAGAGTAACTGAAATCAAGTCTTGCAATTAATTTATTTCATCCTCATTTAAAAAAGCGTTTGGTATCAAATATTACAAGTAATTGTAAATCGAAACTAGTACACGTATATGTTCGTGCAGCCCAATATCATAGATCTTACAAAGGAGTTGATAAGTCATTTCATACTTGAATCTATTATTATACTTGTCTTTTATGTTTTGAATACGCCGAAAGGGTGGCCCCAAAAAATTGCTCTAAACAGGTCGCGAGTGTGATCTTGAATTTCATAAGGTCAAACTTGTTACCGCTTAAGCAAATTTTTGGATAGTTTTTGCTTTCACTCTTCTACCGTGTGACTATGAGGGCACCTTTAATTCATGGGACTACAGACGATTCAATGAAATTAGGTTGCAAGTGCGGTCTAATCCAATGTTTTGCGTTCTTTTACTTGGCCGAAAATCTGGTTTCATAGGCATAATACGAACTCCCGAACAACGCAATAACCTGCTGCAAACTTAACTGGAATTTTCATCATGCTTCTTTGCTGCTTTTTGCAAAATGTTGGGCTTTTCCAATTTCCTCACGTCGCTGAGATTTGTGTGCTTTCTTTTGGACTTCAACAAGTTTTAAGCTCGCCTTTGAGAATTTGTAAGAAAATATTTTGAAAACTCTGGCCATATACATGAGAACTGGTAGCACGTGGATTTGCAAATCAAGTGACTAAAATTTGATGATGCTAATTTTTTTTAATGGCAACCGTGACCCAGAGACCAAACTCAAGGTTTTTTTACTGCCATTTGAAGAACAGCCGGCAATTTGATATCACCAACTCATTTTTACACCCCTCACAAGGTAATTTCTAACTCTGTATGGACTTTATCCCACTAGAATTAGTCACCGAGCTAAATTTGGCATCTGAAAACTAGCATGAGAAGTTGGAATTTGCTTGCAAAAATTCACAACATTAGTGCAACAATGCCTGTTATTTCTTGAATTGTCTCAACCAACATGTACGCCATAACGCTAATTTAGAACTTGTTTTGCACTTAAGATAATTCACTTCATTGTAAATTCTAAATTACTTTAGTCTTCTTGATGAACTTGTAAATTGCTCTCATGCTCAAAATAATTGCTCCATTTGGATAGCATTATTTGGAGTGTTTTTTGAGAATAATTGGAAAAAATTATTTGTTTTTGTTGACTTTTTTGGAAAGGTGAAAAGGTGTTTGGATGTAAAATTTTTTTTGAAGTGTCGTGATGGTGGTTTGAAAAGTGATTAGAAAAGTGTTTGAATAGTTGAAAATTTTTGAAAAAAGTAGTGAAGCGGATGTCGGCTTCTTTAAGCAGATGTCTGCTTCAGAGACAAAAATGTCTCAGCGAGCACTAGGCATGGACGCTAACAGTGCTCGCTGAGACAATTTTGTCTCTAAAGCGGACGTTCGCTTAAAGAAACCGATGTTCACTTAAAGTAGCGGATGTCTGCTCCATTGTCTGCGTCATCGTCCGTTTCGTCGTCCTACCTCAAAACCTACCAAAAATGGATCTCATTTTGTTATTCGCAATTTTTTCAGTTGTTCTAAACAAATTTTGAACATAAACATGCTTGTTTTTGTGAATAATTGAGTAAAAAGTCTCTAAAATTCATTTGAAATTTCAAATGAAAAACTTGGTGGGAAAATTTGGTGAAAAAGTTTGACCAAAAATTTTTTTAACTTGTTGACCAAAAAATTTTTTACTTGTCCAAACGGATTTGGGAAAAATTTTTCAAAAAAATGCTCCAAAAAACCAATCCAAACAGAGCCAATAATTATGAATATGCTGCAAGGTTAATCCACTTACTCCTTGTTTTCAAAAGTTGTATAAATAGTTCGCGCCCTGCTTACGCTTTTCTTAGTTAAATATTTTCAACGTTACATGTAGAATACTTGGAATTTGATAATAGTCTTAATTCGACCTAAGAATTTCTGTAAGCATTAGTTTTAATGAAATCCTTGCTATGTCTTAAGAAATCCCAAAGGCAGTAATTTCAATGATAGTCTAACTTTGGCTTGAGAAATCTCAAAACCTTTAATTTCAATAATAGTCTTACTTTCATTTGAAAATCCCCAAAGGTGTTAATTTCAACGATAGCCTTATTTTAACTTGAAAAAATCCAATGGCATTAATTTCAATGATAGTGTTACTTTGATTGAGAAATTCGAAATGGCACTAATTTTAATGATAACTTTTCTCCCAAAGGAACTAATTTCAATGATAACCTTATTTTGATTTGAGAAATCCTAAAGGCATCGACTTCAATAATCTTTTTGAGTATCCTATGAATTCACATGCTCATTTTACTTGGAGAGTTTTATTTCAATATGTACTCACATGCTAATTCTTCTTACTTGTACATTGACGACACACGAACAAATTTTATTCAGTTCATATATTCATGTTACTTTAATGGGATTTCGACTTGTTCATCGGAGACACGTAGTTGAGTTTTATTCTGGCTCATATAACCATGGCACTTGGATGGACCTCACTTTGACTTAAATTGATAGCACACAGAATAGCCTTATTCTGGCTCATGTACCCATGATGCTTTGATGGGTGTCATTCCAACTTGTTCATCAATGAAAGTCACCAAGTGAAGCGGTACTAAAAAATAGCTCCACTTGCAGCATTGCTTAAAGCTCCCCAACATTTTTTTTGAATTTAGCATGATGATTTTTTCCTTCCTTCCAAGTAAAATTTTCAACCAAACCATGCTCACTTTTTTCCCCCTTCTACCTCAAGCCTAATATCACACCTTGGTGACAATTAAGGACCTTGATATTTCAAACCAAAAACACATGTTGGTTATTAACCATGTAGATGACGTTGAGGAAAGTGTGACTAAATTATTGGTCCAAATGCAATGCATGGGAACTTCGCTAGGAATTGGCCCCAATACATGCACCCTATTTAGATAACTAGTCATTGGAGATTCCACAAGGTGATGACATGACTATTTATTCATTGAAATCTTTTATCCACATTAAAGATTTGAGGAGAAAACATCTTTCTGAACTGTAGGCGGGCGTATCATCTTTCAAGAAGCCCGTTGGGGCAGCATCTTACGACTCAATGGAGAATTTGGCTTTATAAAAAAATATTGGCAATGACTCAAACATGATCTAGTAAGAAGCAAGCATATTTTTCCTGATGTATCTCCCAACAAAACACTATACGTATTACTTTTTACCTATGACAGGAACTCCAATATTGTTCGAGCATTTCACAAGGCGTGTTGCTCAGAAATAAATACACTGCACACCTTAGTTGGAGAATTACGAACTTCCTTTTGGGATTTATGTAGAAGGACTCCCCATTATAGGCGGTATCTGTCGAGCCCCATTTTTCGAAAAAGAAAGAAAATAATAAATGATAATGATGATAAGTGTGGATGTGAGGGAGTTGGAAAAAGAAAAAAGGAAGAATTAAATGCGATTGTGTTTAAAATGCTTTATTTTAAAAGCAAATGAAAAAGGCCTAAAATGGGACTTTTAGAAATGCGACGGTTTTTGGGCCCGAAAAATAGTCTAAAAAGGGTTTTTAGTGAAAAAAAGGAGTCGCCACTTGGTATTGAGTTTTGGTGTACCAAGTCACCAAAAATATTTTGTGAAAGGTAAAAATTTGGGAATGATTTATTTTTGAAAAATGATTTTTTTGGAAAAATATAAGAAAAATAAGAAAAACCCTTTTAGACGACTCCAGGTCTTTGAAAACAAGAGAAAAAGGTTCGGGAGTCACAGTTGAAGAAAGGGGAGGCAAAAGTTTACACCTAAGGCACCCTTTCAACCTAGCCGAAACTAGTTGCGAGGTTTAGTCTAAATTTTCCTAATATAACCCTAAAGTTTTATCACATTTGGATGCAACTATATGAATGCAAATCTAATCCTAAAAATGGATATCGATAAGGGACAAAATGTTCCATTGAGGTTTGGTCGGAATTGTCGCATTAATTGCGAAACCCGAGTCTAGACCTCGATAGGAGTCACGAGTGTAGATGCAAAAATGGAATGCAAAAAGAAAAGGAAAATAGTAGTATAGATAGTACGTGAACAAAGAAAGTGGGTGATGCAAACATAACGGGTACGGGGGACTAATGGACTCGTGACTAGCTGTTTCTACTCACAGAGGGGGGAGCGACATGTACGCCATCGCTTCCCACGTGAGTAGATGACTATTTCTTAGTCGAAATCACGCAAATGGCCTAAAATTCTATGTGTAGTGGAATCTAAATGTTATGCACCAAATAGATGTTAAAATAAGTAATAAGTTATAAAGTATATATAAAAACTCATAGAAAATGGGAAAAAGCCAAAAAAGATAAAATGTGTGTGAAATGGCATAGAGTGAACACGAAAAATGATCCTAATGCTAAAATAACCTAAAGGCATAGCATTGGACTAGCCTATTTTCTAAAAAGTTCTCCGCTAGCGTAGGACTAGCGAAGAAAACGAAATTAACCACAACTAGCTTTGGACTAGTGTGGCGACGATACCCATATATAATTAAAGCAAGTAAATAAATAAAGCATGTATTAAAGCAATAAATCACATACAAGCAAATAATAGCAAGTAGGAGCACGTAGCACACAAGCATGATATTCTAGATGCAAAATCTTAAAGAAAGCGAATAAAACACATAAACACATAGCACACATAGCACACAAAGCCCTAACTATTACACCGGAGAATAACCTAATTACAATCTAAAAAATGGAAAGAGAATAAAAGACATCCTATCTAACCTATCTATTACATTTTTCTATCTAAAGTACATAAGATTTTTGTTAAATAGATAACACATAAACTATCTATTATATTAACTATCTAAATACAAAATTTTTTTACTAAATAGAATATTACCTATCTATTACATTTTTGAATAATCAAAAATTAAATTCGAATAAATAATACGACATAAATAAATAAACACTCACACATGGATAAAATTATAAATACAAAGATACATAAAAACACATAGAAAAAAATACATAGGAGCACGTAAGAGCACATAAAGAATAATAAAAAGGTAATAGAGGTACCTCCTATTCGAAGACCCGGTACAAGTTGCTACTAAAATGAACAAACTTAATCAAGGCATCATTATTTAAATAAATAAACCATTAATTAAATTATTCTAGAGCAATCACTATAAACATGCTAATGATAATTCAAACAATTGTAGCAATAATAAACAAAAATAAAAAAAAATATAATGATAATAATAATTAATTATTTAGGAAGAAAAAGGAAAATTATTTAAGTAAAAATAAATAAGTAGATAAATAAATAAAGTAGAACAACAAAAATAAAATAAAAATAAAATAAATAATAATAATAATAATAATAGAAGACAAAACCTAATAATACATACATTGAAATTTTAACACCTCAAATAAGAATTATTAAAATAACTAAAACAAAAATAGAGAAACTAATTTGAACATTAATTAGGCTAACAAGACCCAATTTTAGAATATTAATTATAAGTTTGGTAAAATAAATAAAGAAAATATAAAGAGAAATAATTTAAAGCTTTGAGGACTTAACTAATTTTAATTAATACTTTTTTTTTGGCAAAAATAAAATATTATAAGATTTGGATTAAAATGAAAATTTAAGCAATATTCTAAAGTGAAAAATGTAATTTTCAACAAACAAGAGAGTGAAATTATAATTTTAAACCCTAATTAAGGTAATGACATAGTTTACGACAAATTTAAAAAGCTAAAATGTAATTTTAGGCAAATATAATGCCCAAAAAAAATAAAAATTCCAGCAATACTTAAGTCCAAGAATATAATTTCAGCAAGGTCATTAAATAATACCTAATTTACAGCAATGTCTAGGGTCAAATTATAATTTTCAGCTATATAAAAGGGCCAAAAGTGAAAATTCCAGCAACTACAAGTATTAAAATACCAATTCCAGCAACAAATAAGAGACTAAAATATAATTCTAACAATTAATGGAGGTCTTAAAACAAATTCCAGCAACATAAAGGACCAAAATATAAATTCTAGCAACAATAAGGGGCTAACAATAAAATTCCAGCAAGTGTAATAACTCAAATAAAATTCCAGCAAGGTTGGGGGGATAAAAGTGAAATTCCAGCAAGTATTCTAAGGCAAAAATAGAATTTCCAGCAATGTATAAGGGCCAAAATAAAATTTTCAGCAACATTTAAAGCCTAAAATATAATAACAGCAAGCTTGGGAGGCAAAATTGCAATTTTCATAAATATCAGAGGGTAAAAATGCAATTCCAGCAAAATCTAGGGGTCAGAATGTAATTACCGAAAAATATAGGGGTCAAAATGAAAAATTAAAAACATAGGGGCCAAAATCATAATTATATAAAAGTCGAGGGACCTAAATGCAATTAATTAGGACCTAATTGAAAAAAAATAAAATTATGGGGGTCAATCTACAATAAACAGAAACTTAAATGCATAAATCAGAAATTTCTAGGGCTACAGTAGCATTAATGAAAATATAAGGGCTATAAAATCAATAACTATTATTAATTAAAAATAAATTAAAAAACTAAACTAATCAAAACGACGTAGTTTTGAGTGAAACTACGTCAAAACGACGTAGTTTCACCAAAACATATATTTTTTTTTTTTTTCGGCTGATGATGCTTTTTTATTTATTTTTTTATTTTTTTTTCTTTCCTTTTTCTCTCTCTTTTTTTCTTTCCTCTCTTTTTCTTTTCTCTCTTTTCTTCTTTCCTTTTCTTTCTTTTCCCTCTTTTCTTTTTCTCTCTTCTTCTTCCCCAATTCCCTTCTACTTCCCCCCCGATTCCCTTCTGATCTTCTCTCCTTCCTCCTTTCTTCTCTTCTTCCTTTCTTCTTCTTCCTCCTTTCTTCTCTTCTTCCCTTTTCTTCTTCTTCTTTTCTTTTCCCCTCCCCCCGATCTGCTCTCCCCCTTTTTTCCTTTTCTTTTTCTTCTTTTCTTTTCCCCTCCCCCCGATCTGCTCTCCCCCTTTTTTCCTTTTTTTTTTTCCGTCATTTCTCTCTCTCTCACAGGTCTCTCTCTCTCGGCCGGACGTTTTTCAGTTTCCCTTTTTTTTTTTTTTTATACAAAACAAAACAGAAAATAAAAAACAAAAAATTCTGAAAAGTAAAAGTAGGAAATTTACCTGGCAGTGGTGGTGATATTGTTGTTGCTGTTGTTGTTGTTTGTTGTTTGTTGATTTTTTTTTTCGACTTTCTCTTCTTGCAGGTGTGTGTGTGCGTTTGTGTGTTTGTGTTTTTGTAGGTCGTGTGTATTGTGTGTGTTTGTGTGTCTGTATGAGTTGTGCTGGTGCGTGTGTGTGTGTGTGTTTGTGTTTATGCAGGTTGTGTGTTTTGTGTGTGTTTGTGTGTCTCTGGCGTGAAACTTGTGTGTTTATGCTTATGTGTTTTTTGCAAGTGTGATGCAAGTGTGTGTTGTGTGTGTGTGCTGTGAAGTAAGAAAAGTGCAAGTGCAAGGAAAAGGTGTGTGAATTAGTGTCTGTGTATGTTTTCTGATGAAATTGCAGGAAGAAAAATTTCATGCCTGTGTGTGAATGTGTGTTGTGAGAATTGTGTAGGGTGTATGCAATCGTGTGTGTTGTGTGATGCTTTGTGGGATGAATGTGCAGGAGAGTGTATGCGTGTGAAGTGTGTGTTTCTGTGAGTGAGATGCAGAGGAAAAAAAAAAAGAATGGGATTGAATTGTGTGTTTAAGGTGTGTGTCTGGTTGTGAGGGAGGGGCAGAAGGAGAAGGAGACTGAGAGAGAGAGGGAAGAACGGTCAGTGTGTTTGTGCTAGTCGGTGAGTGAAAGTGTGAGTGCAGGTCTGTGTATGCCAAAGAAGTGAGGGAAGTGCGTGCTTCTGCAGGTGTGTTTTTTGTGTTGTGTGTGTGAGTGAACTGGTGTGTGTATTGCAATGAATTGTGTGTGCTGTGTGTGTGAGTGAACTGGTGTGTGCAGGGGAGTGAAAATGTGCAGGTGTGAGTGTGTGTGTAATGTGTGCAGGGGAAGGGGAACGAGAGGGATGAAGAGCTTGTGTGTGCAAGTCTGTGTATCTGTGAAGTGGGGAGAAGCAGAGGGAGTGATTGGAGGTGAGTTGCGTGTGTGAAGAATGCAGGAATGTGTGGGATGTGCCTGTCGTGTGTGATGTGAAGAGAGGAAAAAAAATCAGTGTGATGATGGTCAAGTGGGTAGGGAAGAAAGAAAATCCACCCAAAATCCCTGTAAATCTGCTGAAATTTGGCCATGAAGTTCTGATGGCTACAGTGGCAGCAGGCTGCAAACGCAGCCTGCTCTTTCTCTCTCTCTCTCTTTTTTTTTTTTTTTTTTAATTGTAATGGAAATAAAGGAGAAAAGAAAAGAAGAAACATGAAATAAAATAAAATAAATAAAAAATAAAAATATTTGTATTTCTTAAAATCAATAAGAAGAAAGAAAAAAAAATACTAAAATTTTAGAGTTATGAAAATGAGTAAATAAAAATTTACTGCAAAAATTTAAAAATTAACATAACATTAAAAATATGTGATTAATAAAAAATATAATAATAATAACAACTAATAATAATAATAATAATAATAATAATAATAATAATAAAATATTAAAATAAATACTAAACAATTTTTAAAAATCATGAAATTTATACAAGAAATTCATGAACATATGAAACATGCATAACAAAAAATCTTTTTTTTTTTTTTACTTGAAAAATTCTCATAAAAATGCATTGGGAAACGTGCCCTTAATAAAAAGACAAAAAATAAATAAATACTAAATGACCTCTAAAAATTATGAGATTTTTCAAAAAATTTATGAATATACAAAAATGCAAATATAAAATTTTTCACTTGAAAATTATCATAAAAATAGTGCATTGGAAAACGTGTCGTTGAATTAAAAAATATTAAAATTTTAAATAAATAATAAATGACTCCTAAAAATCATTAAAATCATAAATAATGATAAAAATACTAAAATCATGTATTTAGGAAATAAAATAAAATAAACTAATATTTACATGGTGAAATTACCATTTTGCCCCTAGTACGATAAATTAGATATAATACGCGAAAATTGTACTCGACCTCCAAAAATAAGAAAATGGCCCCTAAAATAACAGTGACACACATATTTTTTTACAAAAGGTGTGTCAAAATTTGGGTGTCTACAGTATCTATGAGGAAGTTATTCTATGTGTTGCAGGGCTAATAGGCCTTAATGAAAAGAAGGTTAGATATCTTCGTCAAAGCTATGAGTACTTGTTTGCAGCCTTCTATCACCTTCAAAATGGAGAAACCAATAAATCTTGGGTTTGTGTTGGTTCTTGATTGACTTTTGGCTGAGTGGAAAACCAAAATATTCAAAGCCAAAACCCAAGCTAAAGAAAGTATCTCAACCTCAATTAACCCAAAATATTGCTAGGCCAATTGCTTAACCATGCAAACTTTTAACTCAAGGAAACAATGCCTTCGACCTCCTTGCAAGTAAGACTCATTTAAGAGAGAAAACATATTTTGCGACATTTATATCATCTTGGCTGTGTCTTTACTCTACCAAATGAAGACCTTCATATTATCACAATTGCTATGTTTAAGGCTGCAAGTATGATGGCCTTTGGATGCAAGACCTACCTTGCTAGGCCAGTCTTACTTAGCATATATAAATATCTGAAAAGGATTACAAATTGACCAATTACTAGGCATTCAAATGCTTCTTTTCCTATGCATTAATGAGCATGCTTGGTTGGCACACTACTTTTCAATGCATTGGAGCTTGCTCCAAATGTTTTATCTACACCCATGACCAACTATTCTGAAAAAGGTAGATCTAGATGATACAATGAAAATGAGGCTTTCAATCTTATCAAGAAGGGCGACAAGGCGAAGTGATATCCAATTTCCCTTTTGAGGGCCCAGAATGAACTTTTTGTTAATAGTGTCAAATTATCAAATGCAAAGCTTTGTTATTTTTTAAGTGCATACACAACCCACTTGGTTTTGCATGTTGAGAATGAATTCTTAGTCGAATACTATAGCTCATACAGATTTGCTAGACAATTCAAATTTTATCAAGATGTTTTAAAAGAACTTGGGTTGATGCACACTCTTCCAATTATGAATTATATAGAACACTTTGGTGTAATATGATATACGCTCTACCAATTATAGCATCACATATAATTCATGATTGGTATAGTGTACTAGGGGTGGCAACAGGTCGGGTTGGTAGGTTAGCAGGTCGGGTTGAGACCCGGGTATAACAGCCAACCCGCCGACCCGAACCCGACCCGCCGACCTGCTAATGCTCAACCCGAACACGACCTGAAACGGGTTGGCGGGTTGGCCGGTTGACACGCCGACCCAAAAAAAAAACAACTACTACTACTAACATTTTGTAGCTTTGTTTACTTATTCACTTTCAAACACAAACTTCATTCATTGGATAATTAATCAAGTAAATTGTAAGAAAAATTAAGAATTCTACTTAGATTTATGATAGTAAATTGTAAGAGGAATTATATGTATGTTAGTGAGTGACTTCGATATTAGTTTGTGCAAAAAATGTGTTTGATCATTTTGTGTGTGTGTGTGTTTTGATGTCTTTTCTTAAAAAAAAAACAAAAAAAAAAACTACTACTAACATTTTGTAGTTTTGTTTCACTTATTCACATTCAAACATAAATTTCATTCATTGGATAATTAATGATTTGTTTCACTTATTCACATTCAAACACAAATTTCATTCGTTGGATAATTAATCAAGTAAATTGTAAGAAAAATTATGAATTCTATTTAGGTCTATGAAAGTAAATTGTAAGAGAAATTAAGTGTATGTTAATGATGACTTTGATATTAGTATTTGCAAAAAATGTGTTTGATCATTTTTTTGTGTGTGTATGTTTTAATCTCTTTTCTTTCATCTTTTTTTTTTTGGGTTTGCAGGTCGACCTGAACTCGACATGTTTTTCTTCACGGGTCAGTCGGGTCTGACTCGCGAACCCTGCGAACCTCTAACCCAAACCCGTTATTTTCGAGTTAGACACATGTCAGATTTTGGGTTGTGTTAGAAATTGCCACCACTATAGTGTACATCAACCTTCTTTTGGAATGTTATGATAAAATCCGCTACTATCTAGCAAATTTGTATGTATAATAGGACTCAACTAACAATTTGACTTCAACATGCAAGACCAAATAGTTAAGTGAGCACTTAAAAAAATAACATAGTTCTGCATCTAATTATGTGTCATTACCAACAAAAATTTCATTCTGAGTCCTCATTAGAGAGATTGCTGACCACTTCGCCTTGTCACTCTTATGGACGAAGATTGCAAGCCTCATTTTCATCATAGTATCGAGCTACACCTTCTCCAAAATAATTGGTCATCATGGGTGTACGTAAAGCATTTGGAGCTAAGTAATGCATAGAAAAGTAGCGTGCAAACCAAGCATGCACATGATGCTTCGAAAAAGAAGCATTTGAATGCCCAAGAATCGGTAAATTTGCAATCTTGTTCAGACCTTTACATATATATAATTAAGATTGGCATAGTATGATAAGTCTTGTGTATAGAGGCCATTATACTTGCAGCTTTAAGGGTAGTCGGTATGATAACATGAAGGTTTTCACTTGGTAGAGCAAAGACATGTATATAGGGTTTCATAGAGAGATGCACCACAAAGAATCTACTTGCTTCTCGCTAGGACATCTTCAAGCCATTTCAATAAAGCCAAATTCTTCATTGAGTCATAATGTTGCCCCAGCATACTTCTCCAGAGATATATGCTTGCCTAGGCTTTAAAGCCGACAAAGCATAAACTAATTTTTCCTTTGTCAAAATAAGCACGCCCTCAGAATTAATACCTATAGCAGCAATAACTCCTTTCGAACCATTTTGCTTGAAGGAACCATCAATCAAGAACGTCACCGCTTCCTCAATAGAATTCCCTTCCCCAGATAGCATCCTTCACTTCTGATCTAGTAAAAGGAGTATCAAGAAAGTTCCTTTGTTGCTCAGTAATCGATACCCTTAAATGTTCTAAAAAATCCTTCAATTCTTTTGACATGCCTTGATCTTCATTCTCAGACGCACTATAGCCTGGAGATAGATAAAGATCCTTAAAATGAATCTTAGCATATCTCATAATTTCCTCCTGTTCCTGTATCCAAATATCGTCTTCTTTTTGAATCTGTGATATATAATTTAATGCTTGTCTCCTCCCATCCATGAAAGAAAGCTGAATTTCTATATCCCAAACGCAACCATATTATCCTCGATCGCTGCTTCCAATAATCCTCTCTACATTGAAGTAGAAAAATCCCACAATCTCCTCAACTCTAATTCTTTTTCCTGCATACTATCATTAGGTAATAAACTCTGATAATATTCCAATTCCTTCATTACTTGATCGATTTTGTGATCCAAATTACCATCGGATAATTTATACCAATTTCGCAAATGCTTCATCAGAACCTTTAACAAATTTTCAACGTCCTGTGGGCTACCATGTCCATTCACATTCAGCACACCTATTTTCTTTATAATGTTTCTACAATTTGGGTCTCTCACCCCAAATGACTCAAATTTATGATTTCTCCTTCTCTTTTAAACGGAAAACTGAGTGTCTACAAGTATTGGACCATGGTCAGATCTCATTATTGGGAGATTCCTTAGTCTGGATCTTGAAAATAATTGTAACCAAGATTTGTTCGCAAAAGCCCTATCTAGTCTTTCATACACCACATCCAATTCCTTCCTATTATTTGTCCAAGTATACCAGACTCCCAATTGTGCCAACTCACTCATGTTATGTTTTACTAAAAAAGAATTCAAGCCTTCCTTTTTCGCTACAGGTATATTACTATTGCCATGCTTGTCATGAGGACCCAAAATCTGACTAAAATCGCCTGCTATTAAAAGTGGACAATTTGGGTCGCTGTGTCCCTCATTGATAGAAGAAGTAGAACCCTAGCATGAAGATCTACCTAGAATTTGGTGCTCTTTGCACATTGTTTATAATCAATGTGGCACGATCTGATAGTTCCCACGAGGGGAATTGTTTTACATAATCTGTCATAGACGTCCTTATCATTTATGGTCAATCAAAGAGCACATCTAAGTTCGTTCTTTAGTTTTTTCTATTTTTGATAAACCTCTAAGTTTCATTAGTTATTATTTTTGAACAAGAAGATGTTTTGAAAGAACATTTTAAGTTAGTTAGTGGAATTACCAAGAAAGAAAAAGTAAAGTTTCTTAATACCCATATTGTGTCAACCTTGAATGATAAATCTTCGAAATGAGAGAAACAGAATAATGGATCTTTGGGATAGTGTATCTTTATTTTTATTAACTGCAAAAGTTTTAAATTATAGTATAAATTACAGAAAGCACGTTTTGTCCATTAAAGAAGAAAAGGAGAAGTGTATTTTATTACATATAAAGCAAACGACAAAGCTTCGGAGTAATGTCAGTTTACTAATTTCTTTACTATTTTCACATGCAAGAGTAATATAAGTAGTTCAAGTGGTAATTTTGTCAGTTAACCATCATCACCTTTATCTTATTTTTAAGAACACTGATAGAATGTGCACCAAGCATTAGTAGGGCGCGATTTGGTCAATAATTTGTTAAAATAAATTTATGTAATTTTGGCAATTTGTTGAGAAAAATATCAACCAATTTTGATTTCAAACTCAAAATTACCGACTTCAATTTCATCGTTCAAATTCAGTATCCAATTCGGCATTTATCAAATTATTGATTTAGATTGTTGGGTTGAACAAAAAACCTAGCCGAACAAGTATATATACTCCAACATTGAAAAAATATATAGTAGACCCAATAAGATATATCTATTCAAAGAATTCACCAATCAATTCTTACTAATAACAAACGGTCCTTGATGTATAAGATCAAAAAAATAATTATTTATGACAACAATTTTTAAGTAGTTAATATGCTATATTAGTATAAATTTTTTGATATACATTAGATAATTATATTTGATAATTAATAATATTATAAACGTTGTATACTTATACTTAAATATAAATACAAGTTTTTTATTAATATATATAACTACTTATGTACACTTAAGTTGTAATCACTATAAGTTATTATTTATATTTGAAGTTTAAAATAAGTTGAACTTATATACATATTAATATATACTTTTTATTATATAAATTAAATCCCTTCAATTGTACTTATAAGGTTCTAATTACGCTATATCTTTAAATTATAAAGTTTAAGATTGAATATATATATATATATATATATATATTCAATCAAATATATATAAGAATATAGGTTAGAAGGTAAAAATTTATCGAATTTTAAATCAAAAATACCAATTTCAAAATCTCTCTTTTTGAACACCGATCCGATTTCAACTTTTTAAATATGATATGTACCAAATTACCAACTGATTTACCAAATTACTGATTTCAAATTTTCAAAATTAATTTAAAATCAGTTGGTAAATGGATTTTTTCTGATTATACATACCCATGAGCATTAGTATCAATATACAAAATAATGGTGTGTAATCGTCACAACCACCGTCTTTAAGACTTTTGAAAAACAATGGTGAAGTGTTTAATACTTGATGGCATGTATATAGACATATAATGACATTATGTGAAACAGAAAACTTCGGTAATTTCATATCTACATCTTTATTCAATATCTATATTATCATCTATTGGTTAGTCCACTTCTTCTAGAACTTTTTTTTTCTTCTTCCAAATGTTGTTTTTAAGAATTTTGATATATTTTTAAATAATGACTGTAGTTATTATACCATGGCCCATTTATCGTTTCTTAATATAATTAATCTCTTGCTACCTGTTATTTTTGGAATTCAAAATATCCATTCTTTATATTTTAGAGTTGGTAAAAAATTAGTTAAATAATTTCTTTAAGTAATTTTTCTTAAGTTATAAATGACCAATTAGAAGTATATATTTGCAATTTTTAAAATGTCTTTTTAAGTTAGTGTTAATAATTGCCACAAAATAAAAATCACAACGTAATAAACCAAAATTTGAGAATTTTTGAATAATTTACACTTTTCAATGATCAGAAGTTCTTTATTTTCAAATTACTATGAGAGTTTGAGGCTCAAATTTTTATTCCATAATTTTCAAATACAATATAAATGTAAAAACTTATTTTGTTTACATACCATTTTAGTTTCTTTGGGCTATCATAGATGAAGTGGTCCATTGAGTATCAAACTTCAATTTCGTTGAAAATTATACTAGAAAAAATACTTAATCTAGTAACATATATTTATACTAGAAATGGGGCACATGCTTTGCATGTTTAATAATCTTCTAATAAATGATATAATAAATTCCTCTAATAAATGATATAATAAAAGAGAAAAAAAAAGAAAAAGGATAGTAATTTTGGTTTTCTTATTCCTTTAAAACCATGTCTTAAATTATATGAAATTTCAGTTAATTATATCCTTAAAAAATAAATAGAAAATAACCACTATTATTAAAAACCTACATCTCAAGTATTAAAATACTACTAACTTTACTTTAATAGTTTCACATCTATCTTTTCTTACTTCACATATTATTTTCTATTCTAAAAGAATCTGAATAGAGCAGATGAATATCTCCAATAAAGAATATAGTTTTTGGCATAATGATGGTTTCTTTAAAATATCCTTCTGAAATAAATTATTAAAATTTTAAAAATTTTAAATTGTTATCATATAAAAGGTAACTTATTATTGTATAAAAAGATATAATTATACTTTGAAATCCTTAAGTTTTTAATCAGTTGATTAATAATTTTATATATTTTAATTTTATCTATGAAGTATCAAATGAGACTTTTATATAATTGTACTACAATTAATATTTCCAAATGACTTATAAACGATCACTCGGTAAAATCAATTAGAGTTGTTTGGCAAACTCACAAATTTATGTGACAAGTATACATAAATTTTCAGTGTCAATTAAAATATCATATATTATGAGAATTATGAGTTTTTGAATTTGTTAATAACTTCATTAGACTTGCAAAATCTTATATTTTATTTTTTGTGAAACAAATTAATACATTCACATGTGTTGAACTTCTCACCTTTACTTTCTGTCAATTTGGTTTTTCTTTTTTCTCTTCCTAATATAAGAGTCTAAGAAACAAGATATGTCTCGATTTTGTGCTATACGAAATTTAAAATCTACAAAATTTTTTATTTAGAATGCATAAATGCATATTTATGATACCCTTATATTTTAATATTTTTTAATTAACTTCATGTTTGAATAAGTAATGCTTGAGAGCTTACTTAACCAGCACACTAATGCATTAATTATCTAAACTTGTATATTTTCTTTGGTCACACTCTTTTGTAATCAACTAGTTACTTTATATATTATCAAAATATAGGTATTTTAATACTAAAAAGAGTTCGTACACTAATTAACTTTCGCATTAAAAAGTGATAAATATTTGTCCAACTATCTCTATTGAGCTATTAATAATATTGATTCAAAGTCAAATGCCACACTCAAAATCTCAGGCTGTATTTAGGGAGAAATCATATATTTTTAACATAAAGAAGTTTTAGTGATTAAAAATGTTGTACAACCTTGTTATGCATGATGACCCTTTTGCAGTAATGAGGTTTTACAATTTTAAATTTTAATTCTTGATTACTCTTTATATTGGAAGTAGATTCTTAGAATTTAATTCTAAGCTTCTTGAAACCTTGACTTAGTTAATTTTTCATAATATTTTTAGGTTTCAAATTAATTTCCTAGAACACTTTATATTCAAGTTTCTAAGATTTTTTTTATGTTAATGTAGTAATTTGATTTCAAACTAAAAAGTGAAGGAAATTTCTCAAGTAATAAATTGTAATCAAATAATTCACCTAAATTCTGAATCCAACTATTCTGGGCACGTCTTCTAGATTCAGTTTAAGTATTGTTTATGTTTCTTCAATCAAGATTAATTGAAAAAACTTTGTTGCCCCTTGGTCCATCGTATATATCACTTCACTATTTTTGAAAGGTAATGTCGGATTATAATTTTTGAATAAAAAATATAATATTAAGATATTATTTTTATTTTAATATGCAAGATAAATTTAAAAAAAAAGTCCCGCTTAAGCAAGAAATTATCCATTAAGTTGAAAGAAAAAGCCTGAGAAGAAAATTTTAAATAGTTGCTCCTTGTGTTTTTTATTAGTTTCGATTGAAAAAGGGTGTGGTTGCTTCTATCTAATTTTATACTCCTAGTATGTCAATTATTTTATTTTTAATTTTTGCACAAAAAAGCAAGCTTTGTGTGCCAATTTAAACCCAAAAATTATCAAGTTTAGTCATCTATATGTAAATAGTGATTGAGATAAACAGAAAAATAATTTCATAAAAAAAACAAAGAAGAAGAGAAGTTTTCATGTTCTAACCCACCACATATCTGGTTGGCTCCTACTCATATAACTTACAAAAATTTTGAATCAGCGATGGTAATTAATGAAAAGTAAACTGTCTTCTTCCCAATGTGATTACAATTGTTCAAGAATCTACCTTTTCTTAATATAGCAGTTTGTTTGTAACACTAGTGCTTTGCTTTATGTTTTTGCCCTCCAAATATTTGAATCTAAAATTGCAAAAGCATTTTGAAATATAATGGGAGCAATCAAGAGATAATAATTGGAAAGAAATCTAAAACGATATTTGACTGTCTTAATATGACAAATATTTTGGAATATCACCGAATGAAAAGCAAAATACTTTTAAAGGGATGCAAAGAGTAAAACATAGCAGGAACCAACACAAAATGCCAAATGAAAGAAATTTGCTGCAGGCAGCAGGCAGAAAAGAATCCCAAACGAAACATGCATAATAATGACTTAATCATCATCTTTAGCTGATAGCTTTGCCATCGTTTTCCAGCGTCAACCCTGATTCACCAAGCTTTTCTTTAGTCAATTCTTCAAGGCGTTTGGCCACGGAAGGAGGTATAAAATTCACCCAATCACCAACCTCCCCTTTCCTGAAAAAGGAACTATGCTTAGCGCTATGAAATGTTTTTGTGCTCCCTTCCTTGTTACATTCCAAATTCTTGAGTTTTTCAAAGCTACAAAGTGTTGTTATCTCTTCAACCACGCCTGCTTTCTCCTCCTCAGCTGAAAATGGACAGCCTAAGAAGCTAGCCATTTTCTTTACAGAAGCATTAATGTTCTCTTTAAGGTCCTCATACTTCAGGAATAACACTTTCTGCGGATTCTTCAGGCTTGCATTCCAATATCCCAAAAGATGGTCCCAAAATGGGCCGTACAGATGTACACCCTGACAAAATAATCCGAGAGGTCTATCCAAAGAAATGGATTCTTTGGGTTGTTGGGGTATAAAACCGTTTTCGTGGGCATAATGCACCGGCGAAGTGAATGTATCCAAAGGGTTTCTGCAAAGATAGATAATTCGACAGTTGGAAGAATCCAATATGGTGCTAGGAAGGCATTGATAAGGTATATGATTTGCCATAATTCGCGGGCTAGGAATAGAGTCTATATCTGGAATTTTACCAGCTTTGTACAGATTATGGAAGAAAGGGACGAGTTGATGAGGGTTGGAGAAGAGCAAAGGGCTCTCGGCAACTGAATGATTGTTGCGGTTAATAATACTGAATGTGAGGGCTTTAAGCCATGTGGTGCCTGTTTTTGGCATGGTGCATAAAATAATGTCAGTGTCATTGGCTTTGAAATGTTTCTGAAAGCTCACTATTCCTTGAAGTAGGCCTGCAGGACACCAAAAGCCTTGGTAATTGACTAGCACATGACCTTATGTGACCGACATTTTATTCAACGACCGAAAAATCTCTTCAAATTGATCATCTTTCTGCTCCACTTCGGCTGAAGAGATTGTTTTTGGCATATTTGACATTTTTTGGATAATTCGAAAGAGACCTATGATGTGGAGGGTAGCTACTTGGCAAATTTAGAACTGAGATTTGTGTGATGCACCAACTAATGAGATGCTAATGTCTATATATAGATGACGCATTCCTTGTTGAAGATGACAGATCAACTGTCAAGTATATCATCTGTATGTGCATTTTACTCACAAATTTATATCACATGCATCAATTATGCAGCTTATGTAACGGAGTGATGCATGATACAGTGAAATTTTCGTGCCAGAATAATGATCTCTTGAGATTATTAACTGTGGTTTCTTAAGTTTCCAATCATACAGTTAGTAATGTACTAAAGCCAATTAATTCTAAGATTAATATTTATATTTATTGGCAAGTGATTAGGAATCTAAAATGTCACACACAAATAGAACTAATCCTTGGGTTAAATTGATTAAGGGATTAATTTGTGAAATAATTAATCCTAAGGGCTTGTTAATAAATAGAGCAATTATAGTAGTAGAAAATTTTTCTTTTGAAGGAAATTAAAACTTACTAAATGCCTTATTTGGTGAGATGTTATTGTCATATAAGAAAAAGGTACCTTGTCGAATTCTTATTAGACAAGGTGTCTTAATCGTTACTCTATAAATAAGTCTTTAGACACAAGACTTGACACACAATAAAACGTTCTTAGAAAGTTAGAGAGAGAAAAATAGCTAAAACAATTTTTTCTATACTCTCTACGTTCATGGTGTGATCTAGCATATTGCCTTAGTGTTGCTCAATCCTATCGAGGATCTCAAGAAGGTGATTGTGTGGATACCTTAGAGGCCAGACACGTGTGCGGTTGTGGTTGACATTTAAATTTTCTCACTAATTTGATTGCTAATTACACCACTAGGAGTTACGTTTTATTTTTGTATAAATAATTAATGATCTTTAGTTGAAAATCAAATTTTAAATTCCGCTGCATCAATTAGCTATTACACCACTTCAAAGACTATCCAGACCTGAATCCAACTTTGCAACAAAGACTATGTATTCTTGTGATATCTGATTGGTTCATTATGAACAAAATTTGGAATAAAATTTGTTTACTAGAGACATTTAATTGTTGAATTGTTTCAACTATAATTTGTTACGATTTTCTAGCCATGCAGTTTTAAGGCCAATTAGCTTGTTTTGGGGCTCTCTACCGTGGACGCTGGAGTCTTGATGAGACTCACTCCAAACATAGGTGTCATCTAATTAAGTTAATCTTCTGTGCATGTAATATTCACTAGTAAATATATTTAATTTTTGTTCTCTATGGCTGGAGCTTTGAAAAAGCTCTACAGAATATTTAAGGAGAGACCTCGTACGAGATTGGATCTACACGAGTACTTATATAATTATGACTAAGTTAGGTTCTTTATTTAATTTTTCGATGCCAGACAAATGTTTATGTGTACGAAGTTGTGTACATATGGCATCAGAAGCAGCCTGTATCCTTGTTGAACATAAAATTTTGACGTGGCATATGTTTGATCAATCAATTTAAATAATGTTCATGTGCCGTGGATTTTTCAATCTTTAAATTTGTAAAAGTTGTCTCAAAGCCAGGCGATATCTATATTTGGCATCTATAATATTTTACTATGAAGGCGGCCGGACGATATCTGTGTTTAACGAAGGCGGCATACGATTCATTAGCATGCATGTGCTAAGTGTTTGTGTGATCCGTCTCATTAGCGTAATTTTGCGCATCTTATATGTGAGATCAAAATTCTTGTATATGGCGGCGTCTCTGTGCATTTAAATTTATTGAATATATTCGTTTCTTCACTCATTCTACGGTTATAACTTATATAGGCACAATATTTTAACGAGTAGTTATTTGGGACAAGTCATTGTAAGCATCTCGAATATGATTTAAATGTAGGTTGCTGTTAATGCCAGAGCATTATTATCCTACCTGAGCAAATTTATTCAACTTGACAAAATTACCCTTCCAAGTTAAATTTGTTTATCTCACAAATTCTTTATGGGTCTTCTCAACTCCTCTCTCTATTTTGTTCCCTACATGTTCATTCCTTCCTTTCTTTTGCGAAAGCCTCCATGAATTTCCTTTACCCATTCCACACCATATCCGACTTCCAATCATGCTTGCCCCACCATGCTACTCAATGATCCCTCCTCACCCACAGGGCTTCTAGCCTTTCACAACCACACCATCAATCATTTTCCCAACCCTCCAACCTCTATGGGTATAACCTCTTGCCATCTGTTGAAATCTCTCTATCCTCTCCCTTTCCTCTGCTGATACATCTCATCTACTTCCATGTGTGTGTATATATGATAGTGTGTTTGGTTGAAGTTTTCATTTGATATATGCCTAATACTAAAAAAATTATTTGTAAAAAAAGCAAAATTGGGAGATTGTGTTAATTGGTTTAATAAACTAGGTTAATGTGGTTGTATTATGGTGTTGAACTTTTGTCAAAATTGTTTGGGGTCAAGTCAAAAACAGAGGCAATGTACGGGAAAAGAAAAAAATATATGAGTGTGATTCATGTTTCTCTGCACATGATGACTTATTGTTGGCGATCGATGACAACATCAAAATAGGAGGATAACGAAGAGGAAGAGAGAGAGTATGTCCCACAAGGAATTAAAGAGAAATTGAATTGTGAGGGTAATATTGTCATATAAAACAAATTGCTCTGGTTAGATAATATTTGCTTTGGCATTAACATCAACCATAAATGTATATCTATGCATTATGACAAATTTGTGTGGGTAAGTGGAAGGGCATATTCCCCTTCGATTTTAGCAATAGAGAATGATAAACACAACATCATGAATATGTGCCCTAGGCCATGTAATAACAAACCTCTTACCCTTAAGCCATGGATCACTTTGTTTCATTTGAAGCTCACCTTCCTTCGAGCAATCAACTCAACCTTTACAATTGATGTAGTTTGTGAGAGGCAAAGTAATTTATTTGTGTTTCTTCCCTAAGGAAATTTTAGTGCAGTAAATTCTAATGATTTTCATTGATATTTCCACTGATATTTATACACAAATAGTGACCTTTTGTTTTTGTGTAGAACTCTATTCAAAATACAGAATAATAACAAAAAGATCAACACACAATCAATTCAAAAGTTGACAAACTACTGTTGTCTTCAAGTTTAAACGAGTTGTCAAGTTAGCAAAGTATTAGCGACAAATATTTTAGGAGAGATATCAGTAGTAGAGATTTGTGAAGATATTTGCTTAACATCCCCTCAATCTAGCATCAGAAGAAGACTGAACATGCATATTGCTATGAAAAACCTAAAATGAAGCTTTTTCTAAAGGATTGGTGAAAAAGTCTGCAGTTGTGAAATTGATGGAATATACCAAGTAACCAATTGATAAGTAGCCACATTTTCACAGACAAAGTGATAATCTAAAGAAATATACTTGGAGCGAGAATGAAACGTAGGATTAATGGTCATGTGAAGAGCACTTAAATTGTCACAAAAAATATGTGGAGGCTTAAGAAACTGAATCCTAAGATCACAAAGGAAATATGTAATCCAAGTTAGTTCAGCAGTAGCAGATGCCACAGATCGATATTCTGGTTCAAAACTTGAGCGAGAAATAGTAGGTTGTCTCTTTGAGCTCCAAGAAAGACACAAAAACCATTGGTACTGCGATGAGTTAAAGGACAGCTTGCCCAATCAGCATCACTAAATGCATAAAGAGAAAGTAGGTTGCAGGAAAGATAATGAATTCTGAAATCAAAAGTACCCTTTAAATAGGAAAGAATTTGTTTAACCACTTTAAAATTTGCCAAGGTTGGAGATGAAAAATGTTGAAAAGCTTGATTGACAGCATGAGTGATATCAGGACGAGTAAATGTTAAATACTGAACAACACCCACAAAGCTACGATAAGAAAAAGCATCAACAAGAGTAGAATCTTCTGCATAAGGCATAGATTTTAGTGCTTCTGGTGTTGCAGATGATGAACTGTCAAGCATTTCTATTCATACCAAAAGTTCATGGGTATAATTTTGTTAACTTAAAAAGACACCTGCAAAACAAAACTTGATTTCTACACCAAGAAAATAGTGAAGCAACCCTAGGTCCTTGACTGCAAATTCAGTTCCAAGTTGAGTGATTAAGTTTTGAATAAATGACAAATTATTGCCCGCAACCAAGTCATCATCCATATAAACAAGAAGAATAGCAGTGATTGCAGAGGTATGAAAAATAAATAAAGATGGATCTGCCTTGCCACAACGAAAAATCATCAACGAAAATAGCATAAAATTCTTATTTTTTTCCTTAAAGGATATAGCCTTGTGAAACGAGATAAATCATTAACGAAAATAGCATAATACCAAAAGCATTGATTGGATGCAATAGGTGCTGGACCCCATAAATCACAATGTTTTATTCAAAGGAAAAACAAAAACTTTATTTGCTTTATCAAAAGGTAATTTACAACTTTTACCCATTCGACAACTAACACAAATGCTTGGTTTAGAAGCCCAAAGACTAACATCAATTAATTCTTTATCCTTCAACAAAGAAAGTATCTTGGTATAAGGATGACCAAGTCATTGATGCCAAATAAAAGAAGTCGTGTTGTTGTTTCTGATAGACTGAAAGCCTCATGCAAAACACTATCTAAGGCATAGAGTTTGCCTATTCTATGGCCGTGGGCGATGATTCTCTTGTTTTGATCCTTTATGACAAAACCAAATCTAGTAAATTCAAAGGTACATTGATGACCAGACACAAATTTTCCAACAGAGAGCAAATTCTTAATTAGTTTAGGAACAACAAGAACATCATTAAGCTTTAAACTTCAAGTAGTTGTAGAAATAGAAGCATCACCAATATGAGAAATAGAATGACCAATTCTATCTCCAACAAATATCTTATCATCTCCCTTATATGTTGTTTTTGAAAGTAACTTACCTTCATCATTTATCATGTGAGCTGTTGAAATAGTGTCAGCATAAAGATAAGGATTATTATTGGCAACATTAAGGGCAGCAAGAGCTTGAGGAACATCTACAAATTGATATGAATAATCAAACCTATATGAGCAATCAAGAGCAAGATGGTTAGCCTTCTCACAAATTTGACAATGGGTTTGTTACTAGAAGATGCAACAACATTTTTGGCATACGGCTTTGATTGATTATCAGCTTTTGAAGCTCCTCTTCCACCATTTGATGAAGATGTAATAACATGGACATCATGTGAATAATTTTTGTTATTTGGAGTTCTAGATTGACCACCAAGAATGAAACCCCGTCCTTTAGAATTAAAACTTCCACGAACACTTCCTCAATGACGACCTCTTTGTGAGAAAAAGACTTGAGTTTGATCAAGGAAGTGTTTGTCTTCACTTCGTTGTGTTGAAATAGTTTGTTCAAGGCCTTGAAGTGCCATCACAAACTGACTAAAAGATTGATATGGAGATTTAGTAAGCATAGCT
Organism: Mitragyna speciosa; assembly: GCA_024721245.1. Taxonomy (NCBI): domain Eukaryota; kingdom Viridiplantae; phylum Streptophyta; class Magnoliopsida; order Gentianales; family Rubiaceae; genus Mitragyna; species Mitragyna speciosa. The sequence continues at coordinate 23,933,190 of CM045557.1, forward strand.
GTTCTAAAATTCATGTAATATCCACCAAGACCATGTGCAAATTGAAAATTTTTGATCTAAATCTGAAACTGACTTTTTAATTGCAACCAGATTGTCACAAAAGGACTTGAACTCTCTAAGATATTCCTCAAGAGAACGAGACCTTTTCTTGATCCCCATTAACATGTTTTTGAGATTTCCTTCTTTCTCTATTGTGTGAGGTAGAAGTTGTTGATCAAGAGAGAACTATATCTGATAATCAGTATAGTCTTCTTCAAAAACCATACTGATTATCTCTTTTTTATTGTTCCAAGAAGCCAAGATATGAGAAGACCATCATTGATTATCCAAGTATGATAGTCAGAATTGTCGATCTTCTTTCTTCCAGTGTTTTTTACTTTCTCCTTAGGTTTATCACTCGATGAGACATGGTAATAAATTCCAAGGCTCCAAATTAGAGGGATAACCTGCGAACGCCACAAGAGATAGTTGGTAAGACTCAATTGGATTGACACCAAACTGGAACATTGATGAAACTATTGTATTGTGAGATTAGATTCTTTTGTCATTATGACAAGAGAAAATGAACAATAACGAAACAGAAAGAAAGAAAATTAAGTGTTGATTGAAGTTGGGAGTGGATTGTGGCTTAACGAATTTACAGATCTAATACCATGAGAAAATTTAATTGCAATAAATTCTAAAGATTTCATTGATATTTCCACTAATATTTATACACAAATAGTGAGCCTTTTGTTCTTGTGTAGAACTCTATAATAACAAAAAGATCGACACAATCAATTCAAAATTTAACAAACTACTACTATCTTCAAGTTTAAATGAGTTGTCAGGTTGGCAAAGTATCAGCAGCATATATTTTAGGAGAGATATCAACAGTAGAAATTTGTGAAGATACTTGCTTAACATTCCCAACTTATAGCTAAGCCTAAATCACAAAGAAATGAGTGTAATCCAAACCCCAAGTAGATCTCAACATGATTGAAGTACATGACTGGGGACAAATTGTTGGGTCAGAACATCAAAGCGAGTTAATGGAGTAGGCCCAAGTGTCAATGCATATTCTAAAATCATATCCGCTTAAAGTTGTCTTTGTGTGTGTGTATATAAAAATTTTATCCTTGTAACTCTTACAATTTCTCATACACAATTAATAATTTTTGGAGTTTATTAAAGGCTATTATTATTGCCAGAGCAATTCTTCTTATAATGTCAAAACTACCCTCTTTTAATATAAACCAATTTTTTCTACAATTCTGTATTAGTCCCACCAGAAATAATTTACTTTTTGCTCATTCACCGTTTCTCCTCTCATATTTTTTTTTCCAAACCCAACTGTTGTCGATTCTCCTTCGTCATTGACCATCCCCTCGCCCTTGTTTCTGTCCTCCTCTCCCTTCCCAAAGTATACTCCCACTGCTCTCACTTTATTTTTCAACTAGGATATGAAGTCCAATATTTCAAAAAAGGATGAAAACAGAAATCGCCTGTAGGATATGAAATTTATACTGGTTGAACTTGGCATATGAACAAAATTTTGCTACAATTGGTTTCTAAGTTTTTAATTACAATTGGATGATGGAGAACAAATGGAATCAAAATCCATTTGATTAAAAGATTTTACTGCAGAAATCACATATTGGCAACCTTTAAAAAATAATTAAAAAACCATCACACTACTTTGTAACAAGCCTTTAAAAAGAAAATCCTCCTTCCAAAAAAAAAAAGAATATAAAAAAGCATAACAAGGTCTTAAAAAGAAAACTCTTCTTAAAAAAAAAAAAAACAACAACAACAACAAAGCACCATAAAAAACAAAACAAACCAGTAGAAAAAATCATCCTCTTATGCTACAAGTTTTCAGGTTAAAATTTCAATATGTTCCCACTAAAATTCCTTTCTCTAGTGTGAGATTCATGTTCAATATTTCCATCCACCTCTGGTTCTCCATAGTTGTAGTTTAGTTTTATAATGGTATGCGAAGAGATTTGGATGACAGACACCTCTGGTCCTCTGTAGTTAGTTATCCCTCAGTACAGTATGTAACAATAAAGAGATATGACGAACAGCGAGGAATATGATAAATTAGTGAGAGGAAAGACACAAAAGTAAGATGTAGCTATCCTAAGAGAAGTTGCAGTTATTCCAAGATGTGAATGTAATTGTGTTGATATAGGAGGGTTAATTTTGCCAAAGTCACTTTGGTAGGAAATAATTTATTCTGGCATTAATGCCAACCTTTATTAAACATACAAGTATGGATAAAATTCTTAATCACACATAATTTGTATTTTTAAATATCTTTAGTCATAGTATTAATGAGTCTGAACAACATATGTTTTGTCTTTACTTTTGGTAAATAATAGTTGATCTCATTGATTATACTGTGTGGCTCTTAAGCTAGTATGTGGAAAATTGTTGGATAACATGCTCATTGGATTGACCCTCCAAGTGCTACTACATGGATAACTATTTAGTGCCAATAGTTCAAACTCTTAATGGCATTAGTGTAATTAATCTTTAGATTTAAGAGTACCATAGTATCTTGGATGTGAATTACTATACATTGACTCTATCATTTGTTGTTCTTAAAAAGTCGCTAATAGAGTAGAGATTGGGTATAGTATGAAGTATATAAGGATACTGAGTAATCAATATAAGATTCATTACTCCTAATAATAAGACAGTATATCCTAGACTAGTTACCTGTTGGAAATAATAACTTATAAATCTTTTATAAAACTGAAAGTGTAACTCGAAAGTGTTTCGAGTTTGTACTTTATGAGAGTTATATTTCAGGAACAATAAAAGAATAATTGGGTAAATAAGAGTTGACACTAATTACATACTCCACGGCTAATTAGGGATATAATATGATAAAAGGATATTAATTACACGATAACATTGTCATTGATAGTTAAAGTTTTACCACGACTTTTCTTATTCACTTGGGTGGTCATGATGTTTTGCTAGATTATGCTCTTAATCTATACATACGAATTAATTAATTGGTTGAATTAATAATAAATTAATATATTTAATTTTGCTAGCTCTTAATTAATTGATTAGTGAGTTATAATTTGTAATTATTGCCAATGTAGATGGAATCTAATAAGGTCACACACATTAAGGAAAAAATCTTTAGGTTCAATTGTTAGTGATATGTGTGAGATAATTATGGGATTAATTTATGAGATAAATTAATGATAGGCACTTTTATGTAATCAATCTAAGTCTTGGAAAACTAGTGTCTTGGTTTTCACGTAAAATTGAACTTGCTTATTCTTATGTTGCAAGATAAGTTTTTTCTTATTGGATTCAAACTTACTAATTCCTATAATACTATGACTATTTGACTATAAGTACCGTAGTCTTGACAATAGAAAAGACAAGACATACAAACAGAATTAGAAATCAAGATTTGTGTAGAAACGGAAGTAGAAATTTCGGATAGCAAGAAAAAAGATCTGTAACTTGAGAATTGGAAAAATTGATTTCTTTCTACTTTTTCTCTCTTTCACATTTTCACCCTAAAATCTAGGGTTTATTGCCTTTTTAAATCTATCCTTGTTTGTATGCCAAGTAATCAAGAGAGCTAGTACTCAAAAGGTAAAGCTAAGCAGGCCTAAAAGGTTCGCACTAATCTTGTTCTTGTGAATCACTGTTAAAGGATCGACATTTGTGGAGTTTTCATGGTAAGCATCACTAACTTAAGGATCTCCCTAGTTTGTGCATGGAAATCATGTGCAAAGATATATTTCTATGAACTCCTTTATGCCTTATATGGTTATATCAATTTACAGCCTATGATTAAAATAATAAATTGGAGCTCAATTTAGTTCAGATGGTCAGCTCAACCTTTACAAATAATGCCGTTTGTGAGAAGCAAAGTAACAAGGGCAATCCAAACCCCTAGTATATCCCAACTTGACCAAAGTACCCAACCAAAAGCAAATTCCCCATTTAGAAGATCATAACAATTTGATAGAGTAGGCCAAAGCTCCTGATCCTAAAATGGTAAACATGTTTATTGTAGAGAACTTCCATTGTTTTGAAGTTTTTATTAGTCAAGTGAACAAAGGGAAGCAAAAAGTAGAAGAAAAGCAACCACGTCATGTAGTAGCAAGAAGACCCAACCTGTCAGATGAGGAATTTTATGGGCTTAGTCAGTGTACATTGACCCAAAACAGAAGAGTCCCATGGGCCCCGTGGAAGAGTCCCTTGAGCTGGTGAACCAGTTTCCAGACCTCACCTATGAGGACGTATTATGTCACGCCCCGCGTCCGGGGACGTGGCACCCATCATGCCCTAAACTACGCTAAGGGCACAAGCCCAACCAATTCACATACAACTAATCCAAAATAGTATAAACATAGATAAGTAACTATCAACCAAATATATATCAATTCATCCACCCACGGCCATTCAAGTTTTGATACAATTCAATACCTAATACAAGCACTAGAGGGACGAATTCAAAGCTTCACGAGTATAAACATAGTCTAATCATCATAGTACTAGGATGCCAAAATCATCATCCAAAGGTCATACATGGGCTAGCAAGATAACAAAATACTACTACACATGTCATCTATGTCTCATCCTCTAACTCCACATGTCGGTCTATCTTTCCTCAACAAACTCATCATCCACTGCGCTTCCAAAAGAAATATGGTATGAGCGATAAATCGCCCAATAAGTAGTACATGTATCACATAGTGGCTTGAAGGTGTCATACACATATATACATTTCCAAAACACATTATCAATAGTCATATAAGTACAAAGTAACGTGATAGTTTCACATGCATACGCAATCATAGATCAAAAGTCCCAAAACAATTATTGAGTTCAATCATTAGGTCTCAATTGACCCCGGATATCTAGTTGTTAACATGCCAGTTAACACGCTCCAAAACTAACTTTCTACCAATTGGTCTGGTTCCAAAACTAGCTACCATCCGGCTAGTACAGTCCAAATACAATCAAACACCAAGTAAGGAACTAGTCATGTCAAAAGTCACCAAAATCAAGAACTCAATAGATCATTTGCCAAGCAATCAATTTATACCACGTTTATTCATTTCATATAACAAAACACAAAATAACCACATTCAAGCCAACTTTTATAGCAAATAGGATTTCAATACATTTTTGGTTTATCAAAAATCGTCTTCAAAAGCAAAGGATACAAGCACCACTTATCTCGTTCCAATCTAGCACAAGTAGTCCTCAAAGAGTTGGTCACTTTTCTCACCTAAAACAGGCCATTAAATACTTAATTACACACTAATTCTATCAAGAAACAATAATTGAAGCTTAAACTTGGACTTAGAATGCAAAACGAAGCGAAAAGAGTCAAAACAGGGGTGATCCGCGGGTTTGGGTCAAGTGATCGGCACCTGCAGATCAAACAAGCTGACCCGCAGATCTCAGCAGAGTTGAGCCGCAGGCGCGACTGGCTGAAGCCCACCCACGACTTACCAATCAGAGAGAAGTCGTGGATGAGGCCTCCAGCCTTGCCCACGGCCCAACCCTCCCAGCCGCGTCTTGGTCACAAAAAATCTAAAAATCTGAATGCTCTTTCACACATTTCATCAACCACTTCAAAGGCAATCCATTCCCAACTCAACAATTTCAAAAATGGGTTAAATAATCCATAAACAACACTCAAAACACATCATAATCACAACCCAACTACTAAACATCAATTATCCATCATCATTATGGCATAATCAACCCCAAACCCTTCCTTAATCATGCAATAACTACTCTAATCATCACCATTAGGCAAAACCCACATCAAGTAGAGTAAGATTAGAGAATTACCTTGGGTAATGGGTTGGGTTGAGGCCTCTATGTCTCCTCTCCTTGATTGCCCTTGAATTTCCAAGTCCTCTTCTTCTACTTCTAGAGAGAGAAAGGGGTATTAAGAGAGTAATTGGGTAGAGAAAGAAAATATTAGGAGGCAAATGAAATGTAAGAAACCCTGAAATTACTAATTATGCCCTCATGACACAAAATGACAATTATACCCTTACTACCTAATATAATTTACTATTATACCTATGAGTGGTCTAAGTACTAAAATGCCCATAATGAGACCTTAATATTATAGTATCTATGTTTGACCTCTATAATATATTATTATGAAGGCGGCTGGACGACATATCTATGTTTGGTATCTATAATATTATTATGTGGCGCTAAGTGTTTTCAAGAATCTATTTTAGTGTAATTTTGTGCATCTCTAATGAGATCAAAATTCTTATGGCAGCGTGTCCGGGCATTTAAATGCATTGAAAATATTCGTTTATGCACTTATTTTATGGCTGTATGAGCACAATATTCTGATGAGTAATTTTTGGAATAAGTCAATGTAACCTAGGCCTTATGACAAATTTGTGCAGGTAAGTGGAAAGGTGTTGGGGAATTCAAAACTTCTTGTTAAGTTCTGGTATATTCCCTTTCTATTTTAGCAGAGCAGTGGAGAATGATAAGCACAAAATCATGGATATGGGCTCTTCGCCATTTGATAAACCTCTTATCCTCAAGCCATGTGGCACAATTTTGTCCATAGCTGTGAAATTATCGAGTCTATTTCTATTTGGGTTCGCTAGAGCAAATCCTCATCCATGCTCAATTGTCAATTTTCGGGACCTATAGAATTTCATAGCGTAAAAAGCCAGACTAGCAAATGTCGCATCCAAAATCGATAAGCGCAATGGGGTTGTGACTGTCGCGTCCCGAAAAGGTGGTTTGGTCTGATGACCCTTTTCGAAAAGAAAGGTTTGGAAAAACTGCACATGTGTGATGAAAATCGAGTTTTTTAGTAAAAAAGTGTATTTTTAAGAAAAATAATATTTTAAAAGAAAATAAGGCCAGGACTAAAAGTGCGACAGTTTCGGCCAACTAATTTTGGAAAAAAAAAGGTTTTATTTTAAAATAGAGTTGCCACTTGGTATCGAGTTAGGGTGTACCAAGTCATCTGAAAAATTATTTGACAAAACAAAAATAAATTTTTTTTAAAAAAATGTTTAAAACCCTTTTTTGACTCCAGTTTACGAAAAAAACAAGAGAAAAAGGTCTGAGAGTCATATTTGAAGAAAGGGAAGGCAAAGACTCGCGCGTAAGGCATTCTTTCTACCTAGTCTAAATTAACCCTAAATTCTATCACGTATGGATGTATCTAAATGAATGCAAATCCTAATCTAAATGTGAGTATCGGAAGGGTAAAATGTTCCATCGAGGCTTGATTGGAATTATTGCATTAATTGTGAAATCCGAGTTAAGGCCTCAAGGGAGTCACAAGTGTCAATGCAAAATGGAATGCAAAAAGAAAAGAAAAATAGTAATATAGATAATAGGTAGTCAAAGAAAGTAGGTATGCAACATAATGGGTACGTGGGACTAATAACTCGTGACTTTAACTTTTTTTACTTACGGAGGGGAGAATGACCTGTCAATCCACCGCTTCCTACGTAAGTAGACGACTATTTCTAGTCGGGTCACCAAAATGACCAAAATGACCAAAATGCTATGTGTAATGCAATCTAAATGTCATGCATTGTCGAATGTAAAAAATAGATAATAATAATACGGTATGTACGAAAAATCATACATAAATGAAAAAGGCTAAAAATGAGAAGTAGTGTGTGAAATAGCATGAAATGCACACGGGGTGTGAAACTATCACTAAAATGATCTAAGAGTCTAGTGTTGGATTAGGCCTTTTTAGAAATTCTCCACTAACGTTGGACTAGCGGAGAAGCAAGAAAACCACAACTAGTATTGGATTAGTGTGGTGACGGAATAATGATAAACTAATAAAACATGAATCAAAATAATAAAGCATGAATCAAAAGCAAATAAACATATAAAGACATATAAGAGCACATAGGAGCACGCAACACATAAGCATAATATCTAGATGCAAAATCCTAAGGAAAGTGATAAAACATATAAGCACACAAAAGCACATAAGCCCTAACTATTATACCGGAGCATAACCTACAATTTTTTAAGGAAAAAAAAAAGTAAAAATGACCTATCTGTCACACTTGCTATTTAAAATACAAAATTTTGTAAAAGCATGAGAAAAAAATCTAACTATTACATCGATTAGCTAAATACAAAAGATATGCTAAAATAAAGGAAATTGTGATCTAATTATTACATTTTTTGCCAAATAATAAAATTCAAAATTAAATAACTTAAATACGTAAAAAGCATGTAAAATAAGAAACATTTGAAGAAAATAGATAAAAAATATCACATTGGAGCACATAAAGAGAAATTAACGAAAAATAGGAATACCTCTTTGAAGACCCGCTACAAATGCTTACAACACAAAAAAAATGTCAAGGTACCTCGGTATAAATAGATAAGGGCTAAAATATGAAATCCTAACAAAATTAGGGTAAAAATACAAATTCTATGAAACTAAAGGGCTACAAGTAATTTCTATAGAGCTTAAGGCATACAATTGGAAATTCACAAAGTCTAAAGGGGTAGAAGTGCACAATTAAAGTAAATTCGGGGGACAAAACAATAAATTTCAATAAGTAGGAAGTAAAATTACAATTAGTTAAGAACTTAATTGAAAAGAAATCAAAATCTAAAAGGCCAACCTATAAATCAACGAGTACTATGATGCAGAAGATAAAAGTTTTCGAGGTATTATGATAATAATCAAAGTCTAAGGGGGCAAGAAAAAAGAAAAGAAAAAGGAAAAGAAAAGAAAAAGAAAAATATATTTCATATAACCAAATACCCGTTAAAAATTAAGATGTTAAACTGAAATAATATTAGATAATTAACTAAATTAACTAATGTTAACTAAATTGATTACTAAATTAAACATTAAATCATAAACAAATCAAACACAATTAATTAAATGAGAGTAAGAACTAAATTAACCAATTGAATTCATCTAATTGACTAAACTACTTAACCAAATTAAAATCCAAATCCAAAAGAAGAAATAGAAAACATAACTAGACTAGATTAAAAGAAATCAAACCAGAAAATGAAGAATAATACTAAAAAAATAATAAAATACCCAAATCACCAAACTCTTCCCCCAGCATCGATTTTCCTAAAAAGAAATCTTTCTTCTTGCAGAAAACATACATTTTTCTCCAATTCGGTTTCTCCAATCTTCCTCCCCTGAATTCTATTCTTTTCTTCTTCTCTCTACTTCTATTTTACTGTTTCCCCTGTTTCTTCTACATCTGTGTTTCTTTCCATTTTCCCTCTTTCTCTCTCGTCACTCCAACTCTCGTCTCTCTCCCTCTCCCTTCGGTTATATCTTCTTTTCCCTATTCGCTCTCTTTTCTTTTTTCATTCTCTCAACAGCTCCCCTCTTCTATGATTTTCTCTCTTTACTTTTCAATTCCCTCTCCTATTCGTTCTCTCTCTTTCTCTCGCCCTCTCTCTATTTGTTTTTTTTTTTTCAATCAGAGAACAGCACTTCCCACCCAATTCAGTTTTTAGCTGAACACCTAAATCCATAAACATCAACCACCCCCAAATCCCAAACGCAGTTGCAAGGCCTTCACCAATTGATAGCATCTCCCATTAAATCGAGAGGAATCGAAAGGGGAAACAAAATTCTACCTGGATTGGAGAAGAGAAGTTTCGGTGGTGGTGGTGATACCTCATGAAGGTGGCGAAGACTCAGACTGGAGGATGGCGTTGCTCATTGGCCGAGAGGCGATGGGCTCGTGGTGATGATGAGAGACGGTGATGTCCTGGCAATTGCTGTGGAGTTGGTGGTGGCAGCGTGAATTTGATGCTTGGTTTCCGTTTATGTTTTTTTTTTTTTGCACGTTATGGAGCTGATGAGAGAGTTCGTTTGTTTCTGATGGTGGAGGCTAACCGGTTGTGGGTAGTCTAGCTGTGGTTTGTTTCAGGGGTAGGGAAGTAGATTGGAGTGGTTATTTGTTGATGTCCAGTGATGGGGAGGTTGGATAGTGGAGGAATTTCAGGTGGTTGTAATTAGAGGTAGAAGATGGGAGGCTGAAGAGGGCTATCATTGGCTGCCTTATTGCTGCAATCGGAAGCCCGTTCTTGTGTTTTTGAGTGGCTAGTAGGTGGTGATGAACTCATTTGGACTGTTATTTGGGTACGGATTTTGGGTGGGGCTGGCTGTGGGTGATGATGGCTTTGATAGGCGACTATTGCTGTGGTACGCCTGGTTGTGCACGGTTGAAACTAGTGAGGCCAATGGTGGAAGAGGCAACGTCTGTTCTGGGTTTGTTTGTCTGGGATTTTGAGTGGTGGTATGATCATGGGGGGCTGTGAGTGATTTGGGTTGCTGATTTTTGGTGGCTTTTGGTGGAGGCTTTAGATTGGCAAGGCGATGGCAGTGGAGTTTGGGATTGGGCTTATGGTGGTCATTTGTTGCTGGTTGAAGGTTGGCTCTGAGATGGTTTTTCTAGTTGAAATTGATGGCCAATTGAGTGATAATTGCAGGTGTGGGACTTGGTGAAAAAGGTTGTTTGGGAGGCTGCAGGTGGTTGTTGGATGGTGATTTTGCCTTGACTATTTGGGTTGTTGTTAGGAGGTAGAGAAAATCTGTTGTGGGATGGTAATGATAGGGACAGAGAGGTGGTGCTAGTGACTTTGTCTAGTGAAGATAGCGATAAAGTGACTGACTGGGTGGTTCGGTGGTGAGGCATGGAGCTAGAATTGAGTGGTGAATCAGGTGGCTAGTGAGGGTAATTTGATCCTGCTGGTGGTGTGTGCCTTACTGGAATTTAGTGAAGAGTTGTGCCTCCGGCTGTGGTTATGTGTACGTGGTATTGAAATCTGACTGTGTATGTGTGCGTTTGAAGGGATTGAATCTGTATGTAGTGTGTGAGAAATTGAGACATGTGTGTTATGTGTGAGAACATGTGTGACTGAATTCTTTTGCGGACCTGTGTGTGTGAATCTATGTGTGGTTTTAGTGTATGTGAGTATGTGTAAGTGTGTGTCAGTGCGTGATTCAGTGTGTGAAGGTGTGTGAAATATGTGTGCAGATGTGCATGTATGTGCTTGGGTTACTGTGTGTAACTGTGTGACTGTGAGTGCTGGAAGGTGAAATTGTGTGTGAAGTGTCTGATTGTGTGTTTGTGAACGTGTGTTAGTGTGTGTAGTGTGTGAAATGTGTGTGAGAGAGAAAGTGTAAGAAGTGTATGGAATAGTGTGTGTAGTGCATGAGAGAGAAAGTGAATAAGTGTGTGAGATTAGCTAATGTGTGTTTTTGGTGTTCTAGGTGTAGATTTGAAGATGTACTAGTGTGTGTTTTAGGTGTTTTAGATGTAGGTTTGAAGATACACTAGTGTGTGTTTTAGGTGTTCTTGGTGAAGGCTTGAAGATGAATGTAAGAAAAAGTGTGTGTTTTTGGTATTTTTTGGTGTAAGAGATAAAACTAAAAAACTAAAAACAAAAAACTCTCTAGGCATTCTATTTTTTTCTCCCCATTTTCTACTCATTTTTTCTCTTCAAAAAAAAAAAAAGGCTATTTATAGCACATGAGTGTCTTACTCTCCAAGAAAAGGAAAAAAGACGAAAATATCCTTAATAATAAAAATTATCATTTTATCTTAAAAAAATAGTTTCTGGTAAAATTAAAATTGAAACTAAAAACCAAAATTAAAACTAAATATCATGATTTTTTCTAAAAAAAACCCAAAAAATGAAAAAAGTCCCAAAAATGCAAAATAATAAATTTATTAACAAAATTCGAGCGAGAAAATATATTTCTATATAAAATTATCGTTTTGCCCCCTAAATGTAGTATTTACAGAAAAAATGAAAAATGGTCCCAAAAATTAGAAATAGGCTCAAAAACCTAAAAATGATTTTAGAAACCCCAAAAACTTGTCAAAAATGCGTTTTGGATGTAAAATAACTGTTTTGCCCCTGAACGTAATATTTACAGAAAAAATAGTTGCTCGAAAAAAACAAAAAAAAAATCAGAAACACCCTTAAAAGCCCAAAAAATAAATTTATAACTGAAAATGGGCGAAGATAGTGTTCAAAGGGTGAAATTACCATTTTGCCCCTATACTAGCGAGATACAGAAAAATACCAATTAAACCCGAAAAAAATCATAGAAATTTAAAAAATACATATGAAAGTACAAAATATGAATTTAAAACCCCCAAAGCTAATGAAAAATATTTACAGCTAAAAATTACTGTTTCCCCCCCCTCCCGAGATTGTTAATATTGCCCCCTCTTTTTGCTAAAAAAATCAGAATTTGACCCCAACAATAGAAAAAATATCCCCCTAGTGTTAGAAAAATAAATAGTATGTCAAAATTTGGTGTCTACAGCTAATATAGTTGGTGACTTATTATTCTCCTGAAATTTTCTTTGAGCTCCAAGTTAGTTGCATTTTTGTGTTTCAAGTTGCATGAAAAGGTCACCTCGTTTCATTTGGAGTTCATTTTCGCTTGGGCGATCAGTTTAGCCTTTACAATTGATGCTGTCTATGGGAAGCGAAGTAATTTATCTGGGCTTCTTCCCGGCTTATGGGTAAGCCTAAATCACAAAGAAATTATGGCAGTGTGCTTCTTCCTGGCATATGGCTAAGGTTAAATCACAAAGAAATTAGGGCAATCCAAACACCAAAATGGATCCCAACTTGACTAAAATAACCAACTGGGTGCAAATTGTCAGATCAGAAGATTATAGCAAGTTGATAGAATAGGCCGGACTATGAGTGTATACTTATGTTTTCAGACTCGGATCGGGTATCGACTCGGCTGAGCTCAGGGGTCAATAGGTTCGACCTGGAGTTGACTTGGGTCGAACCGAATGACATCATAATTACATCATAATATATATAGTTTATATAATATATATATATATATATATATACACACACATGTATATAATTTTTTCTTTTTTTCTCAATTTTTAATTGTTAGTCAAGGATAAAAAAAAGGTCAATGAATCCAAAAAAAATCATATTCAATCAAAAATATTATAAAAAATCAAGTTTTACTCTATTTCCATTGGGCAAAAAAACTAAGATGATGGTCAACATAACTTTTATAATCAAAGTGACAAATTTTTTTACAAAATATTAGTGTGGTGATAATTTTTAGGTATATAAACCCCACCTCTATTTTCTGGGAGCTTAGAAATTAGAAAAACCCTTGTTTTAATTTTCTAAGTATAATTTTTATTGGTCAATGTATAATTTTCTAGAAAGACCCACTTCAGCCACGCTTGACTTTCAAATGTATATGACGTGTACGCAATTTAAAAATTTAAGGTGGGACCTTGGATTTGATTGAGGGAGGTGATAAGACAATCCATCCTAGAAAGCCACATTTTGTTATTAAATGGTCACATTTAATGTTTTGCTACTACAATTTAATAGCAGAAACCAAGGCAACACTGTCCAAGTCAAACAAAAAGTAGACTTTGACTTCTAGGATCAACGGCCAAATGAACCAACACTTCTTTCAAGTTCGCCCCCGGCTCTAAGATTCCCGATCAGATCCGGTTTTGGCTGATTAAATCTGGGTTTTGGCCGGAGTTGACTGGTTTTTTTAATTCCTGATTTTATAGCTTGATTTGGACCAAATACTTAGTCAGTTTTCGATTCGATCGGTTCGACTGGCCGATTCGGTCTGAGTTTAAAAACATAGGTGTATACCCTAAATATCAATTGTTGATAAGAAATTGCAAGAGTTACAATTATGAAATTTTATTCTTAAATATCCTTAGTCATAGTATTAATAAAGCTAGACATTGTTAGTACAAATAGATTCGCACATACTTTGCCTTTATTTATGTTAAGTCGTAGTCAATCTCATCAACTATACAGTGTAACACTTCAGTTGGCATGTGGATGCTTGTTGAAGAACAAGTTCATTAGATTGATATATCAAGTATTACTATAAGGATAACTATTAGTGTCAATGGTTCAAACTCTTAATAGCATTAGTTAAGTGATCCTTGGAATAAGATCACCATAGTACCTTGAGTATCAATTACTATATATTGACTCTATTACTTGTTATTTTTAAAAGGTTGTTAATAGAGTAGATATTGGATATAGTATGATGCTACAAGAATTGTTAGTAATCAATTAGGATTCATCACTCCTAATAATAGAAGAACATATACCAAACTGGCCACTTGTTGGAAATAATACCTCATGAATATTTTGCAAAAGTGAAAGTGTAACTCGTGAGCATTTCAAGGTTTTGTTTTATAAAAGTTATATTTCAGGAACAAAAAAAAGAATAATTAATCAAATAAGAGTTGGCATTAATTCCATACTCCTAAAATAATTAGAGATCTAATGTGATAAAAAGACATTACTAACATGGTCACATTGTCATTGATAGATGAAGTCTTACTATATGACTTTTCTTATTCATTTAGTTAGTCATGATGTGTTGCTACACTCTGTTCTTTATCTATAAGTGCAAATTAATTAATTAATTGAATTATGATAAATTAAAGTGTTTAGTTTATCTAACTTTTAAGTAATTAATTAGTTGATAATTTATAATTTATACTTATTACTAACACGAATGTAACCTAACTGGTCACACATATTAACAATGAGATCTTCGGGTTAAATTATTTTTTGATAATTATGGGGTCAATTTTAGAGATAAATTAACCGTAGAAACTTATGCAATTCATATATCTCTTGGGAAATTAGTTTTTTGGTTTCATGTGAAATTGGACTTGTTTATTCTTATTTTTGAAGATAAGTTTCACATATTAGATTCTAACTTATTAATTCCTATAACACTATGATTAGTTAACTATAAATGCGTCAATCTTGATTCTTGAAAAGACAAGACACACAACATAATTAGAACATAATAGTTGTATAAAAAATAAAGTAGAAATTTTGGATTACAAGAAAACGAACACAACCATGACTTGAGAATTGGAAATAAAAAATAAAAAAAGAGCAGTTTCTTCCTACCTTTTCTCTCACTCACAGTTTTGCCCTAAAACCTAGGGTTTGTTGTCTTTTTCTTCCATCCTTGTTTGTGTGTCAAGTAATCAACATAGCTAGCATTCTTTGGGATTCTAACATGGGACTTTGTTTCTTTAATTCTCTCTCTCACACGAACTTTGTGTCTAAAACTAGAGTTTGTTATCTTCTTCTTCCTTCCTTATTTGTGTACGGTTTTAGGGGTTATTCTTTGGGATACTAACATGGAACTTAAGTTCTTTAACACTCTCCCTCATACGGACTTGGTTTCTAAAACTTGGGTTTGTTGTCTTCTTCTTCCATCTTAGTCGATGTGCTCTCTCACAAACTTGGTTTCTAAAACTGAGTTTTTTGTCTCCTTCTTCCATCTTTGTTTGTGTCTCATGATCTTTTTTCTTTAAACACTCTCCCTCACACAAACTTTGTTTCTTCAAGATTTCGTGTGAGATTTTGATAACACTCCCCCGGATACAATATTAAATAAATTAGACTTCTATCTCAAAACTAATCGGCAATGGGTACAATGACCCATGAATTTTATTAATTAATTTAGAATCCTTTGGAGTCTCGATGTGGGACTTTGTTTGGTTAACATGACTACAGATAAGTTGTTATTTAATTTTTCGATGCCAAACACGTATTTGACTAGTGGTATGAAGTTGTTTACATGTGGCATCAGAAGCAACCTATATCCATGTTTAACATATATTTTTAATGGGGCGTGTTTGATCAATAACCTGGGTCATGTGTGGATTTTACAATCTTTAAATATATAAAGCTGGTGTCTCAAAAAGAGACAATATCTACGTTTGACTATAATATTTTATTTTGAAGGCGGCATACGACACATTTGCATGCCATTTTTTTTTCCCAGAAAGCAAACATTATATTAAGGAAGTCAAAGATACATTAGTTGAGAGGGGCCAACTGCCCTCTCGAACAAGATGCTGCAGCAAGCAGCCAGACAGGAAAGAAATCTGCCCACTCCACTTCTGTCACCAACTTAAGGGCAAATTTGGCTAACTTATGTCTCGTTAAATTTTGATGCCTAGCAATGTACACAAAACAACAGTGAGTAAAGCTGTCCTGCAGCAGCCTAATATCATCCAACATAGTGCCTAAAGGTCTGAATATTGTAGAATGCTTATTCAGCTTGTCCACTACTCCTCTGCAATCTGAATAGATCAGCACCCAATGCCAGTGCTCCCGTTTGGCTATCAGGAGTGCTGTCCTAATGACTTCAGCCTCCTCTAACTCAGCTTCCTTGCAAAAAGCTTGAGGCTTTGCCCACACTTTCTTTAGGTTCCCTTCAGGATCAGTTGCTACAATTCCATGACCAGCTCGATTAGAGGCGTTGTGCAAAGCAGCATCAGTGTATATGAAAGTTGTACAAACTGAATTTGGTGTCTTGTGCTTATTGTAACCACTGAGAATTATGTACCTGAGCAAGTGGAGTCGAAGCAGAGCTTGGGCATTCTGCATCCTTGGCAACATTGCCACACCATTAGCCTCTTAGTAATCAAGCCACTCAGAGTAGCATTGTTAAGGATTTGCAAAGCTTGGGTAGACTTGGATTGAAACTGGAAGCTATTTCTAGCTTTCCAAATGGACCACAGTATATTCACAGTTAACTCAATGTGTTCTTGGCCATGATCTCTCTAGACAGCCTACGAGAGTTCCCGCCACCATGTCCAAAAATCCTGTCTACAGTCCAGTAGTCATCCTACTGTACCGGTGCAAAACTCCAAACTAGTGAAGCGTTAGAACAAAAAAACAACATATGCTCCAAAGTTTCCACCTCTTCACCACAACAATTACACAAAGGACTGTCGATTCCTAATCTTCTATGCACAACGACATTAACAGGAAGTATGTAATGCAAGCATTTCCAAAGAAAAAGCTTTAGTTTAACACATTTGCATGCCATGTGCCAAGTGTTTTTATGAATCTGTTTTAGTGTAATTTGGCGCATCTCATATGAGATAAAAATTCATATGGTGGAGTCTCTGTGCATTTAAATATATTGAATGTTCGTTTCTGCACTCGTTCTATGGCTATATATAGGCACAATAATTTCTAAGAGTAATTTTTAGGGATGAGTGTAGCCAATTTTCTCTAATTAATATAAATTTAAAAAAAGGTCCTCATTTTGGGGTCACTTTTTTTTTCCATTCCGGTTTTAAAGTCGTCGCACACACTGTGTGCGGCGACTGCTTAATTTTTTTTTTTTCACGTGTGCAGGTGTGTGTTAGGAGACTTATTGTGCAATTGTGACAATCACCACATAAGATTTGTGTGGTGACTCTCACAATTGTTAAAAAATTGCCATCCGAAATTTTTTTTTTTTAATTGATGGGAGTCTTTGGGCAATTGTGAGAGTCACCGCACGATGACTCTCGCAATTGCCCGAAATTGACATCCAAAATTTTTATTTTTTTAATTGATGGGGGGTCTTTGGGCAATTTGTGGACAATTGTGAGAGTCACCGCACAAAGCTTGTGCGGTGACCCTCACAAATTGCCCACTTCCGAGATGTTTGTTTTTTTTAATTAATGGGTTATTTTTTTTTTAAAATTGACGGGCTAACATGGAATTTGGATTGAATGTGACAGTCACCGGTAACTCTCACATTCAATATTTAATTGCATTTTAGCCCCCTCTTTTTTTTTTTTTTACGTTTGGGCTGTCCTCGGCCAGACGTGGCCAAGGCTGGCCCTGGCCGAGTTGGACTGTCCTCGGCCACATGTGGCCGAGGCTGGCCTTGCCGAGCTGGGGTGTCCTCCGCCAGACGTGGCCGAGGTTGGCCCTGGCTGAGCTGGACTGTCCTCGGCCAGGGCCAGCCTCGGCCACGTCTGGCCGAGGATAGCCCAGCTCGACAGGGACAGCCTCGGCCACGTCTAGCCGAGGACAGCCCAAACGTTAAAAAAAAAAAAGAGGGGTCTAAAATGCAATTAAATATTGAATGTGAGAGTCATCGCACAACAACCGTGCGGTGACTGTCACATTCAATCCAAATTCCATGTTAGCTCGTCAATTTAAAAAAAAAATAACCCATCAATTAAAAAAAAAACATCTCGGAAGTGGGCAATTTGTGAGGGTCACCGCACAAGCTTTGTGCAGTGACTTTCACAATTGCTCACAAATTGCCCAAAGACCCCCCATCAATTAAAAAAAAAAAATTTTTGGATGTCAATTTCGGACAATTTGTGACAGTCACCACACAAGCTTTACGCGGTGACTCTCACAATTGCCCAAAAATTGCCCAAAGACCCCCATCAATTACAAAAAAAAAATTTCGAATGGCAATTTTTTAGCAATTGTGAGAGTCACTGCACAAATCTTGTGCGGTGACTATCACAATTGCACAATAAGCCTCCTAACACACACCTGCACACCTGCACACTCTGTGTGCGGTGACTTTAAAAGCGGAATGGAAAAAAAAAAGTGACCCCAAAATGGAGACTTTTTTTAAATTAACATTAATTAGAGAAAATTGCCGATGAGTGTAAGCATTTAAAATATGATTATGACATATATTTTCATACGTATGAATTATTCTTTCGCAGATTTATAATTGGCATCTTAGTTGTTTAGATAAATTTACATCTCTAACTGATATATTATCCAGTCTGATCAGTGAACAAGTAAACTGGATTTCTTTTTTCTTTTTTGGCTTGGCATGCAAACTGGAGTTTTATGACGCTGAACATAGATTTAAATTTGGGAATAAAAAAATTACTACGATGGTTTATTGTCTAGAACACCTTTGCATTTTGATTCTGTTGGACTTTTTGATTAGTACTGATATTTTGTTTTTTGCTCCTTAACAATTCACAAATGATAATGACATATTTTTTAGCCGTTTTGCTGTAAATCTAAGATTATTTTAAATTAATGATAAAAATGTTTTTGAAATTTACCTTCCTTTTTTTTTGGTCCTTTAGTCACTTGTGGGAGACTTGCTAACGTGCGCCGAGAGCATTTTTGAGTTGACTAAAGTGCGCCTTATTCCTTTTTGCCATTGCTGAGTTTCACCACCTCCAATAGAGTAGATCTGGTGGAGATTCATGTTCTCTGGCTATACCTAGCCCAAAAGCAACAATCTTTCAACATGTGATAAAGATAGAAGAGTCCAAATAGAAGTTCCAAATGAGGCTGAAAACACAAAAAGAACTCAGAAAGGGAAATCAAACTGGATCAATTGAAGTGAAGAAGACACGATTATTGTAGAGCTTACTAGGGAATCTAGCTTAGCCTTTTTCCACCGCTGTGCAGAAACTCCCAAATAGAGAAGCAAAAATTGGAACCACAAAGGAAAACATGGGCTCAAATAGCTGGAGCAAAACCTGGCTCTCAATGGGGTATGGAACTAAAATTTATCCCATTTTGATTCCAATGGACTTTTTGATTAGTACTGATATTTTGTTTTCTGTTTCTTAACAATTCACAAATGATAATGACATTTTTTTTAACCATTTTGCTGTAAATCTAAGATTATTTTAAATTAATGATAAAAATGTTTTTGAAATTTACCTTCTTTTTTTTTTTTTTTGGTCCTTTAGTCACTTGTGGGAGACTTGCTAACGTGCGCCGAGAGCATTTTTGAGTTGACTAAAGTGCGCCTTATTCCTTTTGCCATTGCTGAGCTTCACCACCTCCAGTAGGGTAAATCTGGTGGAGATTCATGTTCTCTGGCTATACTTAGGCCAAAAGCAACAATCTTTCAACCTGTGATAAAGATAGAAGAGTCGAAATGGAAGTTCCAAATGAGGCTGAAAATACAAAAGGAACTCCGAAAGGGAAATCAAACTGGGTCAATTGAAGTAAAGAAGTCACGATTATTGTAGAGCTTACTAGGGAATCTAGCTCGGCCTTTTTTCACCGCTATGCAGAAACTCCCAAATAGAGAAGTAGAAATTGGAACCACAAAGGAAAACATTGGCTCAAATAGCTGGAGCAAAACCTGACTCTCATGGGGGTATGGAACTAAAATTTATCCCACTTGAACAGGAACAAGTTAAACTAATTAAAAAATGGAAAAAAAAACCTCTGTAGGTTTCACATTGGGATCAACAATGCCATATATAGTCATGAAAAGCTTTGTTGAAAACCGATGGAGAGAGTATGGAAATGTTGAGGTAATTTTTCGAAAAAATAGAGTCTTCTTGTTCATATTTGGAAATGAAGAAGACAAAAACAACTTACTTAAGTAGTTCTCATGGCTTTTAGCTATCAAAATACTGTTCCTAAAGCCATGGAGTCCAAGAATGAATTTGTAGAAGGAAGATTTAGATGTTGTACTGGTGTGGATTAGATTGCCTCGCCTAAAATTAAACTACTGCATGGTTGTGAGTTTAGGTTGCTATCAAAATCATGCACCAATCAACACAAATAAGTAAAAAAATTTATAATCTAATACTCATTCCACAAGTGCACGGGTCAATTGTAATTGTGACGAGTATTAGGATCAATCCCATGAGAAAACAAGAACTGGTAATTACCTAAGCTACTAACTTGTCTTATTATTCAGACAATCAAACTGTAGAGATGGTGAAATGGTAGGAAAATCAAATTCAAGTAAGCAAACAATGGAGAAATAGCTAAACAAAGTTAACTAGGCTTAAGAATCTATCAAATATGAAAACTTAACTAATGGCCATGACGATTTTTATCCATGTTTAGGATTCAATTCTATTTTTACTCCAAACTAGATCTCTCTATGAATGGAAGACTACTAATATATGAGCTTTCCTACTCTCGTGGTAAAGTCTAGCATGCATTAGTTCATTAAACTCATGAATTATGGCTTCAAACCTTAATCCACCTATGTGAATCACTACTTTCGTGAGATTTAACATAAGTTCCATTTACTCTTTCTATTGTTAAGTGCAAATCTCTTTGTCAAATAACAACTAGATGACTTAAAATTGGTAGCTAATCAACAATAAGTGTTAACGCCGAGTAAATGAATAAACAAGAATAAATAGGCCATAAACGAATCCAAACATATTAGAGCTTCATCCTAAATTTAGTAGGAATCAACTTAGTTCAACATGGTAACGGCAATATTAAGCACATAAATGAATGCAAACAAGCATGTATGAATGAAACTAAAAGGAATAAGATTAGAGTTGCTTATTTAATGGATGAACTTGGCTCCAAAACTAGGCCTTGTATTTCATCAAATATGTTGAATACAAAGTAGTTTCTCCAAAGTCTTGTTACAAGAATATGACTTTGCCTACTACAAAATTAAGAAAGCAAATCTACTCTAATTATTTATAAGGAGTGCTTCTCCTACCAAGCTTTAGTTCTAGCTTTTTCAAGCATAAAACCAAACATGTCTTCCATGAATTACAAAGGCATGTATTATAGGAGAAACTCTAGCTCAATTCTCTTTCCAAGTTAAAAATATAATGATGAAATTCAATTTCAAATCTTGAAAAATTTTACCTTGGACTTTGCAATATTCTCCTAGGGCAGTGCAGATACAGCTGGACATTTGAATTATCTACAAAAGTTGTGTGAACAAGCAACCAATTACAAGAGCTGAAATTCTGCAAGTGGTAGCCAATTCGTAGTCGAATCCACAGGTAAGCAACCCGTGGATCATTTTTCTTTAAGCCTTTTGCCCTTTTCAATTTTTAGTTATTCCTTCCATGCCCTTGAGATCTTTTTCCACCCTTTGAACCATAATTTTCTTGGTAGAATTTGATGAAGAAAAATTTTTCTGAAAATTTCCAAACTTTAGTGATAAAATGACACAACTTGAATCAACCTTAAATTTGATAATTCTTGAAGTTCAATTGATCCAATTTGTATTTATTCATCATTTTCCAGCAATATCAAATAAACTTGGGCATTAACTTGCTCAAAATAATAACTTTGCCTCAAAATCCTAATTTTCGGACTAAAAACCTTAATTTGAGAGCATTCCTTGATTTGATGAAAAGTTGCAAAATTGAGCCATTTTAATATCAAAAACATCAAAAACATATTAAAATCACACTAAAAACCTATTTAAAACATTATACTAAAATAGGTAAATTTATCACTTATCACTACACATGTGTAGGATTGAGCAAAATAGCAAGTTGTATTGGAAAGCCACTTTTCACAGACAAGCAAATTGCCAATCAAACCAGAGTGGCCTACGCTAGAGTGTGTGTAGAGCTTAAACCAGGAGACAAAAGACTAGAAAAGATTAATTTCATAAATGAGTACGGCATGCAAGAGAGCCAAGAGGTGGAGTATAAGTAGATATCTCCAAGCTGTTTGCATTGCCAAAAGTTTGGCCATAACAAACAGAGATGAGAAGAAAGAAGAAATAGAAGATATGGAGCAATAGACAAACGAGAATCAAAGTAACAATGCTGTGATTATGGGCCAAGTAGAGGGTGAGAAGAATACAATAATTTGCAGCATGAAGTTGAGATAGAGATTGAAAGTAGCACACAAATTGAATCATCCACAGAAGTTATCCCACAAGACAGCAATGATAATCAAAAGGAGGAAGAACCAATTTAAGGAGGTGAACCAATAGGTGAGATAAGTCCAGTCCAGACTATAATCACCTATAATGTACTTGCTGAATCAGATAGTGAAATGCAGAATCAACTAATTTGAATGGAGTGAAATTGGGACGGGGAGCTAGGAAAAGGATACCTAAATACCAAAAATCCACTTGAAGATAGTCTGCTGGAATATTAGGGGCTGAATGACCCTGCTAAATAGTTCAAAATAAAATTAAAAAAAAAGTAACTAGAGAAGTGGGTAATGAAATCTTTGGTGTAGTTGAGAACAAGATAAGATATAACAATATAGAAGCCATAATGGCCAACTATTAACGAAAATAGAGATGTATTCACAACTGTCTTATTGAGCATGTAAATAGAATCCTTTTTTGCTAGAAAGAGAAATTAGTACAATGTCGAGTAATCCAAATCCATACCCAAGCTATCACTTGCTATGTAAATAACATACAAATAGATTCTTGGGTTGCTGTTACTGTTGTTTATGGTCTAAATACCCCTGAGGAAAGATCACAACTTTGAAAACATTTGAAGGTAGTGAAGACTATGGTTTGTAGTACCCCATGGATATTATTGGGAGATTTTAATGAAATTCATAATGCAAATGAAAGATTGGGAAGTAACACAATTGAACACAGGGCTATGGAAGAGTTTAATCAATGTCTGGATGAGTTAGATGTTGTTGAATTGGTTGGTAAAGGCTGCTACAACACCTAGAGCAATAAAAAAGAGGCTAGCAAGAGAATCGATAGTAAAATTGATAGATTTTTCCTAAACGAAGAAGGGAACACCAAATTTCTTGTGACTGAGGTGGAATTCAATGAACCTAGAATCTCTAATCACTCACCAATTAAGATAGAGATCAACGACAGACTAAATCTGGGGCTCAAACCTTTTAAGTTTCATAACTTCTGGATGAAGCATCACAATTATGAAGGGATCTTGCACAGAGTGTGGAGCACAAAGATAAAAGGAAACCCAGTGATGCAAGTCTATCAGAAGCTCAAATTACTAAAAAAGGAGCTTAAGGAGCTAAATAACAATAGTTTCAACAACATTGCACTAAGAATTACCCAGAAATTAGAGCAACTGATCATGTTCAAAGAACGTTGCAGAAAAAAAACTCAGGACTCAGAACTGATACAAACTGAAAAATGCCTCATAAAGGAATATGTAGAGTTGAGCAAGGCTGAGGAAGAGTTCTACAAGGCAAAATCAAGAATGCAGTGGATCAATGTTGGAGATAAGAATACCTCTTTTTCCCATAGGAAGGCAAAAATACACTTGGCTAGAAACAATATCATGGCCCTATAGAATGAGGATAACATTAAGTCACTAACTATGTGAAAGTAAAAGGAGTGGCCTTAAGATTTCATCAAAGCTTGTTCGGCAAGAATGAATCTACAAATGTGGAGAATCTGCAGGTGCTAGAGAACTTTATACCCTAGATGGTCACTAACCAGCAGTATGAGCTGCTGACATCTCCAGTTACAGTAGAGGAAATTTAGCAAACTATCTTCAAAATGAAAGAAATAAAGGCCCCAAGACCAGATGGGTTCACGGTGGATTTTTTTCAAAAGGAACTAGCAAATAGTGTGCATGGATGTAATTAATAGAGGCAATTAAATACTGTTTTGACAGAAGATACATGTACTATCCCTAAATAGCACCATCTTAACACTGATCCTAAAGGTTGAAAATGCAATGGGAATGAAGGAATTTAGGCCCATTGCAAGTTGCAACATTCGATATAAATGCTTTTCTGCTGTGTTGATCAATCGACTCAAGCTGATTATAACAAGTCTCTTCAGTGACACACAAGCAGCTTTCATTTAAGGAAAAAACATTCTAGATAACGTTTTGCTGATGAACAAGCTAGTTAGGGGATATAAAACAAAAGGGGCTAAGGCTAGAGCAGCTCTAGAAATTGACATCATGAAAGCTTGTGACACCATTGATTGGTGTTTTCTCTTTAAAACTATGGAATTGATGGGATTTCTTAGTCTATTTATAGAATGGGTTAAAAAATGTATTACCACAACCCTCTTCTCTATTAACTTCAGTAGTGCTCTTGTAGGATATTTCAGGAGTGAAAGAGGTTTGATATAAGGGGACCTAATTTCACCCTATCTTTTCCTCTTAGCTATGGAAATGTTCTCCAAATTGCTAGAATGGAATATAAAAAAGAAAAGTTTTGACTATCACCATAAATGTAAAGAGTTAAAGATAACACATTTGACATTTGCAAATGATCTCTTCATCTTAAAAGGGGCTACCAAAAGATCTTTTGTACTAATCAATGACACTCTATAGGAATTTGGGGAGCTATCTGGATTGAAGCTGAATGTGTAAAAATGTCAACTGTTCTTAGCTAATGTGACTAAAATTGAAAGTAATGTTTTGAGTGAGTTAGTCAACATCCCAATAGATGAGTTGCCTGTGAAATACTTGGGACTGCCCCTCACTCAATGCTTCATTCATATATTGTCAACCTATTTTGGTAAAAATTCAATAGAAAATATAAGGGTGGGCAAAAAAGAGGTTAAATTATGCTAGAAGGGTTCAGTTGGTTAAATCAGTAATTTATGGCATCCAATTGTTTTGGTCAAGTGCCTTCATTCTACCTAAAGTAGTGCTAAAAAAGTCACAATCCTGATCATCAAATTCATTTGGGCTAGGGAGATTAAGCAGCATGTCTGTGCCAAAGTAAAAATGAGTGATTTGTGTCTCCCTTACAAAAAAAGAGGACTAAACCTTTACAACCTAGAAAATTGGAACAATTGTCTAATCACGAAGCTAAAATGGAACATTTGCTACAGGAAATATCACTTTAGGTTAAGTGGATACAAACTATAAACTTGAAACATTCCTCATTTTGGGGTCACAAAGCTAAAATAGAAGACTCAACTCAAGAGTGGATCCAACAAGCCATTGGTGAAGGACAAGAAACATGATTTTGGTATAATAACTGGCGTCCCATGGGTCCTTGTATAAAAAATTCTCTGAGAGCCTTCTTACCAAATTAGGACTAACAAAACAGGATAAGGTGGCGGATTTCAGCAAATAGGGTGACTAAAACTGGCCACAAGGAAGGAAAAATTGCAGGGGAAGTAGTTATCTTAAGAAATGCCACACCAGGCCAGCTGAAACCTATTGCAGGAGCAAAAGATGAGACCCTATGGAAAGGCAACTAGTCAGATGCTTTTTCAATTAAGGCTGCAATGAAATGAAGATTTTAAGTGGTAATAAAGAGAATGTGATGTGGCATAAGCTAATGTAGGGAAAAGATCATGTACCCAAGTTTTCTTTCATCAGTTGGCTAGCATGCAAGAATAGACTCGCTATGATGGACAAAATGATAACATAGGGGATCCAATTAGCAAGCCCAACTGTGTTTTTTGTAAGTAGCAGGAGGAGACAACAGAACACTTGTTTTTTGAGTGCACTATTACACATGCAGTTTGGAATAAAGTACTGCAATTTTGCTCCATCTTCAAGGAGATCTACCCATGGAAAGTTGAGCTAGAATGGATGTGTGCTACGTGGAGCTTAAATGATTTTACAGAAAAATTCCAAAGAGTCATGTGCACTGCCACCATCTACCATATATGGAGATGCAAGAACCTGATCCTATACCAAGGAAAATATTCAACAGCAGTGGACATTGTTGAAATAATTCGAAGAACCATGTATGAAGAAGTCTTACAATGGAGAAATGTATCAGTAAGAAGGAAGAATTGGCAGCTAATGATTGACTGGGGATTGTCACTAATGATCTTTTCAAGTTGAAATTCTCAAAACAATAGTGCAGTGATTCTTTTGTAAATCAAGCTGTATAGCTTAGATACACTGTAGTGCAGTGATTCTTTTGGACCACTTATTGTAAATATCACTTCTCTACATTTATTAATATAATATCACATTTTTGCACAAAAAAGAAAGAAATTTAGTATTTTTATACTTAATAGCATTCATGCGTAGTGTTATCGTTGAACTTAGAAGTTGAATTTGAGTACTCTTAATGTTGTTGTGGTTATTGATTTCACAACATGCTAAACAAAATTTGGGCTCAAATACTAGTCAGATTTTATCACATCAAAAAGTTCTAATAGGTGATGCTTATGAAATCCAGCATAAATGAGGACAGTACAAACTACATAAAAGAAAGAAAAATCAAGGATGTCAAATACAACATGGAAAGATTAAGGCTGTGTTTTAATTGAACTGAAAATATTTTCTCTGGAAAATGTTTTCTAGAGTTATTTTTCAGGAAAATCATTTTCCTCTTCATTATTTTCAGGTGTTTGGTTTGCCTGTTGAAAATATTTTCTAATTTCATTTTTTTATATTTCTAAAATGATTGAAACTTTTTTAAACTTTTTTTCTTCCAACTCCACACTATTATCTCATCTTACTATCACCTTTGTTTTTTATCCATTATAATGTATTGAGTATTATATTATAATTTCACTATTTATTGAATATTATATTATTTTATTATTGTTTATCTTTATAAAAAATTTTGAAAAATTATATACTACTAACAAATATTGCGCCGATGCAATAAATATAATTATTTAAAACATTATCATTCATATGTCATGTTTGTTAATACTAACTAAATGTAGTATACAAAATAAGAGTTATGGCAAAATATAAAAAATAATTTTTTACTATTGACCTTAAACCTCCATTGTTAGTGAAGACATACAACAAAATCTCTTGGTACAACTCTAAAAGCTGTACCGCACATTAAGCAACTAAAACGGAGACAAACTTATGAAGCAATTAATCAATACACAAATGGCAGTATACACTAAAGACTCTAGGTAAAAGACCTACAAACCTGAGCATAATTCTATTGCATTTGTCCCAAATGTTATGTACATCATCTGATAAATTAAAAAAAAAAAAAAAGTTTGTCATCTGCTGTCCTTGAACTACATTGACAGCTATTTATTCTATCTTGATTGTCCATTCTAGTATCAAAAAATTTTGTTGTTGGGGGGAGGGGAGGTGTCTTCGAATTAGCAAGGTTCAGGCATGTGTCCAAAAACCTCATTTTACATCCAAACTAATTTTAGACTGACACGAGCAGACTGAAAACAACAAAACTGCCAAAAACATTACAAAGGGAAACATCTTAGGTATCTAAAAGTCTCTTCTCTTCTACTACTGTGTCTGCTCTGGCTGTCGAGATAGCTCCTTATCAGCAAAGTGAAGAAGCCTTCTAAGTCTCAAAGCCATATCACAGTGAAATGGCAATGCAAACTAAACCACCTGCACATCTCACAAACACACGCACAACTAAAATAAACACCTATAGAACACAATGTCAGATAAAAATTCACACAGAAAAACATGCACCAACATACAAAGACCACAAACACCACATGGCTAGTTTAAACAACAAAAGTGCATAGGAAGAAAGAAAAAGCGAATTACCTGAACATACCCATGATTGAGAAAGAAAGAAAAAAACTGCTTCATGGTGCTTAAGCATTTCACTAAAAAGCTGTAGGCTCATCTTCAACTTTCTCAATTTAGAAGGCTAGACTAGACCACCACTGCCTTAAATTTGGAGGAGGACTGGATGAAAAACCAATGGTTTCGAAAGATGTGAAGGAAGGACATTTTGCTATTTTTGCGGTCAAGACTGAGAAACCAAAAAGGTTTATTATTGGACTACAATTTTTGCAAATCCTACATTTTTGAGGTTGCTTAAGCAGGCGGATGAGGAATATGGATTCATTTGTACATGAATATAATCACGTCAAAGTTTCCTAATAAATGAAATAAAGTTATCAAGTCAAAACTACCCAGTAAAACACTTCCACATATTGCTGAAGGCATTAGTGACTTGGTTCCACTATTGAGGTATGGCTGATTGTCATCTAGAGGAGCAAAAACTAATGTGCAAAGTGTTACATCTTCTTTCTAATTGCATATGCTTTCTTTGTTTTCTTGTTTAATGGAAAACATCCAATGCTTCCCTTGGACAAAAAAGAACTCCTATTAACCCTTTTCGTTTCGGACCTTCAATTCTAAAGAAGTAAATATCTTCTCAAATATCAATTATGTTCTGTTTCCACCATAAAAATACAAAGCTAATTGCACAACTCCAGATGTAATAGCCAAAGCCAAAAACAGCAATTAGAAAATACTACATGGCATTTTGGATACCTTCATTTTCTCTAACACATCGTCCATTCTTTACAGTACTATATTCCATTCTTATTTTAGTTACTGAAATTGGTCAAGCTTGGCATGGAAAACTTTTGGTTAAATGAACTTCACTATTTTACATACACAGGTGCGACTCTCAAACTAACTGCGAAACAATGTTTGGACCTCAGTTGCTATCCAAATGCTCAGAGAAAAGGAGTCTTATTTGATGAACTGAAATCTACCTTTGATACAGTACTGTTCAACCATAACACATACATATGGAAGCTTCTTTTTGGCTAAGTATTGGTTTCATAATATTAATTTCATAACTACTCAAGTCAGTAGTATCAGTAGTAGATTATCTCTTCAATTTTGGTAAATTATTTGGTTATTCAAAAAAATAAAATAAATAGCAAATATAAATCCTCTCTTGATTTCTCTTAATCCACTTCAGGATGGCCTCTCCTCCGCCACCTCGCTTGCACCTTGACCACCTCTAAGCCCTCCAAAAACCACCACCTCCACCACCTTCAAAATCACCACCCCCCACTTTTACCACCAAAAATAATTAGACAAGCCCTAGTTTCTCAAAAATTGAATAAGCAACCGAAACAATCCTTAATCTCAATCTATATTCTCCAATTTCCATCATTTTAGCAACCAATTGAGATTTAAAAAAGAAAAAGCAAATTCCAAAAAAATCAAAGTCACCTTTGAGGAGGTTCGAAGCATTGACGTGTTTTAGAGTTTTGGCAGTGATCTCACTTCTCAAAAGCCTCGCCGTCGATGGATTCTTCGCAGTTCTCTCTCCGATCTTCTCTCCATAGACCCTGCTCGAGCTCCCTCCTTTCTTTTTCTTTTGTCTATTCTTTTTTTTTTTCCTTCAAAGAGCCTCGCAGTCTTTTGTCTCGTTTAGACAAAGCACGCGTTAGACGTGTGTTTTAAGAATGAAAATAACTTTGTTAAGTTAAAAGGGTAAGTTTTTTTCTACCCACTCATGTAAAATTTTTTACCTAAGAAACCTAGGAGGTCAGGCTGTGCAAGGCACAGCCTTGGCCCACCCAAAAGTATAATTAATCTAAACCATGAAGAAAATAAAGTAATCATATGATAATTATATAAATTAGTAAGTAAAGAAGCTAAATGGAAACAAGAAGATCTAGTATTATTCTTAAAACTAAATGAAGAGATACATGTGAACAAGCTAAATGGAACAACAGCATGTGCCATCATTGAATTAAGCAATTATCAGACTTCAAAATCTATAATTGAATATCGAACTCATCTTATACTAAAAGACTATGATTTAAACATAACAGGAGAACAAAAGAAGCTTTATATGAATTAAATGGACCTTCAGATTTTTATTTGTAAATTTGTGTTCTGCAGATGGTCAAGAAGATGACCAGGCATTGCTATTAGCAGATTCACTCCTTTCAAAGGACGTTCCTACCTTTTCCTTTAGTGCTGAACGTCCCTAAATCTCCAAAAGCCAAGCTAAGATTCTGTGAATAATAATTGAGAAAGGTCTTTGGCAACAGCACAAGTCTTGCAGCATTAATAAAACAAACATGAGTCTAAACATTAATAAAACAAGTTATTTAGAAGTAAAAAAGTATATGGTTATGAAAGTCCAGCACATTTACATCCACAGTTAAGTGCGTATTGATTTGGCATTAAAGAACTTCCCAGTCATACCATAACAATGCAGAAAGGAAAGTTGCACGGAAAATCAAATTTGCTAATTTTTGCAGTAAATCATGCTAGGTGAATCTTAATGGTTTACCCAATTAGTGTTTCCCTAGTGAATTTAAAATTATTAGTCATTCTGACACTACATAAATTGTTATTTCTGATTCTCACCAAATGCCAAACTCTAGGATAAATTGAAAGAAGGGGAATACGATTCAACTAGAAATTCACGAGGAAGCCTGCCTTTCATAACAAATAATGATAGTGAAAGTAGTAACGCAACGCACCAAATAATAGTTCTCCCAAGCCAAGGCTGGGTTTGTCTTTGGATCGGAAGAGGCTTTGGGAATGAGAAGTTCCAAGTGGAGTTGGTGTATGTAGATCGGGGGTTGGACTTTGATCAGGAATAAGAAATTTCCAGCGAAAACTGAAATTGAGGGTTTTAAAGTGGGGTGAAATTTTGGGACTAAAAAAAATACCTGAATAGAAATTTGAAAAGAAGAAATTAACAAAATAATAAAGAATCAAACAAAACATTGTAAAGTAAATAACAAACAAAATAAATACGAAATTGTAACAAAAAACACACCCCCACTCTTTCTCTCTGCGAGAAAGAGAGATTACAATGAGTTAAACATATCAAAAAAGGAGCTAGTTAGCTTCATGGACAACTGGAGTTGAATGACGTTCTTTTTCTTTTTCTTTTTTTATTTTTGTTGGGAAAAGAATGGATCGCCTCAAACAATGGAGAAAAAGAAGCATCAAATTCATCCAAAAATCCCAAAAAAAGGCTAATTAATCATTTTTTTTTTTAGGATAACCAAAGGGTTTAGATCTAATGGAAGTACAATAACACATAAAGAGGCTAAATTTTTTGAGAGAATCGGTAGGAGAAAGGCTAACTACGATAGTAGGAGCTTTTATCAATCACTTCAGTATTTCAAGCACCTGAAACGACTAATAATGTTTAAAAGTATATTTGCTTTCAATTAATCACCAATTCAATAGACACAGATGGGGCTGAAAAATAAATGAGCGATTTAAGGGTCGGCATTTAGACAGCAAATAAAGTAATTGTGTTAACCTAGTAGATAATGGTCTGACTTACATGTTTTGAGGTTGATTAACGGGCCAAAGCACGGCTAGGCCAAAAGCAAGCTTTCTTTGGGTAGAAAAAGGGCATCATGTGGGTGGCCTAAACAAACAAAATAAAGTAGGAAAAATGAAGAGAATGAAGGCAACGTACAAAAGCTCACCAATGAGGAAATACTACTCACTGGTCGCGACACGTGCCAGAAGCTGGAGATGCTACAGTAACCTTTGTGTTCTTTTATTATATAGGTAGATATTTTTCTAGCTCAAAAGAGAACCAAACACTTGAAAATTTGAAAAATATTTTTCAGAAAATGTTTTCAGTCTAAACAAACACAAGTGTAAGTTAAATACCAAAAGTTTGGTTAGTTGCCAGAGAGCCGATAAATCAGTAAGTATATGCGTGCTCCGAATGCTTGGCTTACTGATCATCTTTAGCAATATATTTGCCATGGATTTCGATACTCAAACCTGAACCACTGAACTTTACTTCGATCAATTTTATGATGGCGTTCGGCCATGGAAGGATGTAGAAAATTCATCGAGTCACCTACTATCCCCTTCCTGAAAAATGAACTATTATTAGTATTATACTTCATGATTTGCATTTTAGTTTCGAAAAACGCTACAGTGAATTTTCGTCACTAGAAAAATAATCAATATTGTCGAAAAGTTTTCTCGAGAAAAACTACATAAATCTGAAATTGAGAAAAACAAAATGATGCACATGGTGTCACATATCGTTGCCAGAACGTACCTTCATTAACAGGAAAGAATTTTTTAAATTGCAGTGTGCATTACAGAAAGACTAGTTTTGTCCATTAGAACGAAAAAAGAAACATTAATAAAAGAAACGATAGTGTGTGATTGACTGAATCAACATCTTTGACTCTTAAACTTGGTAAAAAAAACGTACGGAAACGTGTTTAATTCCCTAACAGGGTGACAGGTACAAAGACATATAATACCATGTTGTGAAATATAATACTAGCATGGTTGAATTTTGAATCAATGAAAAGTGAACTCCCTTCGTTCCAATTTGATTACAGTTGTTCAGGGATTTACCCCCTTTTATATAATAGCAGTTTGATTGTAATATTAGTGCTTTGCTTTCTGTTTTTGCCCTCCAAAAATTTGAAATTAAAATTGCATAAACATTTTGAAATGTAATGGGGGCAAAAGATAACAATAGAAAGAGATATAAACGATATTTGACGTTCTTAATATGACAAATATTTGGAATATCACCAAATAAAAAACATAAGACAGAAACACAGAGCGACAACTCTAAATTATTGAAAAAAATAGGCAGAAAGAAATCGAGGACGTGATTTGCTGGAGGCAGAAATCAGAAAGAATCCCAAATGAAACATGCACAGCCGTGACTTGATCATCATTT
The DNA here is from genome assembly GCA_024721245.1 of Mitragyna speciosa. NCBI lineage: Eukaryota > Viridiplantae > Streptophyta > Magnoliopsida > Gentianales > Rubiaceae > Mitragyna > Mitragyna speciosa. The sequence continues at coordinate 23,966,034 of CM045557.1, forward strand.
TTGCAGATAGATTTGCCATGGATTTCCAGTGGCAACCCTGATTCACCAAGTCTTTCTTAATTAAAACGATATTTGAGAATCTTAATATGACAAATATTTTGGAATATCACCAAATAAAAAACAGAATGCTTTTAAAGGGATGCAGAAAGTAACACATACAAGAACCAAAGCGAAATTAAATACAACTATAGAAAAATTAGGCAGAAAGAGATAGAGAACGTGATTTTCTGCAGGCAGAATGCTTAAAGGATCCCAATGAAACATGCGCAACGATTACTTAATCATCAAGCATTAGCAGAAGACTTTCTATGGATTTCCAGTGTCAACCCTGATTCACCAAGCTTTTCCAGAGTCAATTCTTCAAGGCGTTTGGCCACGGGAGGAGGTATAAAATTCATCCAGTCACCAACCTCTTCCTTCCTGAAAAAGGAACTATGTTTAGCTTTATTAAAAGTTGTTGTTTCTTCTTCGTTGTTACATTCCAGATTCTTGAGATTTTCAAGGCTACAAAGCATTGTTATCTCGTCAACCAAACCTGCTCTCTCTTCCTCAGCTGAAAATGGATAGCCTAAGAAGTTAGCCATCTTCTTCACAGAAGCATTGATATTCTCTTTAAGATCCTCATACTTCAAGAACAACACCTTCTGTGGATTCTTCAGGCTTGCATTCCAATATCCCAAAAAATGGTCCCAAAATGGACCGTATGGATGTACACCCTGACAAAGTAAATCGAAAGATCCATCCAGAGACAAGGATTTTTGTTGTTGTTGTTGGGGTGCAAAACCAATTTTTAGGGCAAAATGCATCATCGAAGTGAATATATCCAAAGGGTTTCTGCAAAGATAGATAATTCGACAGTCGGAAGACTCCAAAATGGTGCTAGGAAGGCATTGATAAGGTATATGAGTCGCGATAATTCGGGGGCTGGGAATAGAATCTATATCTGGAATTTTACCAGCTATATAAAGATGATGGAAGAAAAGGACGAGTTGATGAGGGTTGGAGAAGAGCAGAGGGCTCTCAGCAACTGAATGATTTTTGCGATTAATAATACTGAATGTGAGGGCTTTAAGCCATGTGGTGCCTGATTTTGGCATAGTGGATAAAATAATGTCCGTGTCATTGGCTTTAAAATGTTTCTGAAAGCTCATTATTCCTTGAAGTAGGTCTGCACGAAACCAAAAGCCTTGGTAATTAGCCAGCAAATAACCTTCTGCGACGGATATTTTATTTAACGACTTAAAAATCTCTTCGAATTGATCATCCTTCTGCTCCATTTCGGCTGAAGAGATCGATTTTGTCATATTTGACATTTTCTGGATAAATAGAAAGAGAGTTATGATTTCGAGGGTAGGTACTTGGCAAATTTAGAACTGAGATTTTTTAGATGCACTAGATGCTAAAGTGTATATATAGATGACATATTCCTTCTGGAAGAGGACAGAACAACTGTAAAATATATCACCTGCATGTGCATTTTACACAAAAATTTTATAATGTATATGCATCAATTAAGCAGCCTACGTACGACGGAGTGATGCATGACAGCGAGAGTAATCGTATCAGAATAATGATTTCATGAGATTATTAATTGTGGTTTCTCAAGTTTCCAATCATATCACTTTAAAGACTATCCAGCCTTGCATCCAAACTTGCAATAAAGACTGCATATTCTTGTGATATTTGATTGGTTCATTATGAAAAAAATTAGTTTACTAAAGATATATATGAAATACCCATGCCTAGTTATGGGTTTGTTTAAAAATTATGAAAATACTATTTTTGGGTTATTGTGAAGTTTTAGGTAGTTGGAGGGGCTCTAAAAATATATATATATATATATATATATATTTATAATAATGCAATAATTGTATCATTTATAATAATAACGGTAGTTATAATTATTAATATTATTATGGCACTAAAAGTAGTAAATAAAAAGGAGTCAGTTTCTTTTTCTTAGAAGAAAACGACGTTATTTAGTTGTTTTCTCCAAAACTGACGTTCTGTAATTCTTCAAGGTCAAGATCAAGGAGAGATCCAAGATTTTGCTGATCCAGAGATTGAAGACTTCTCTCACGATCCTTACAATAGTCAAGGTGAGTGTAACTCTTGTTTCCAAGTTTTCCCAATTAGTTTAGTTAGAATTGGTTTGTAGGGTATTTGGAATTTAAGAATTGTTTCTGCAATTTTTAAGGGGTTGATCATTATATTCAAGTTTAGGATTTCAATTGGAGGTTATTGTAGATTAATATGGGTAAAAATCTGGTTTGATGTTTTCTGGAAAAAAAAAAAAAATGATGATGATGTCGCGACTATGAATTACAGAGATTTGATCTGCACCGAACAGGAGTGGCCTTTGGTTTCTATTAGGAGTGACTGTTTAATGGCTTTGGATTAAAATAATGATTAAGGGCAAGGAATAGAAGGTGTTTTCGGAACCGTCTTCTTCGTCCATTGACCTGTAAAAAAAAAAAAAAAAAATGATGAGGCAATGGCCAGTTGGCCACGGCGTCGAGTTAGTGGAATTCTAAGGACTTGCACATGAATTGGAAGTCAACGGCTTATGTAAGGCAATTGGAATTTGGATTGTTGTCTGCAACTTTAGTTCAAATCGTAGCAGCAATTTACTTTGGCCATTAAACAATTGAAATTGAATGGTAGCATGTCACAGCAGAGGGCCACTACGGAAATCAATGTACTGGTGGTAGTAGTATTAACAATAATAGTAATAGTAGTAATCATAATAGGATAGTTTTGTTTAGGTATTTTAAGCTGGATTGTTTTAGTTAATTTCTTTATTATTTTTTTAGTGCTCATTTAGTTAATAATGCTAAGTCAATCAGGCGTGTATGGATTTCTTTTTTTATTTATTAATTTGTTTTAGGTCACTTAATGTAGATAAAATAATTAAGTATAGAAATAATATTGGGGTTTTGGAATTATTCATATAGAAAAACTAAAGTGTTGGTGTTTTATGGTTATAAACACTAAAGTAGGACTTTATTTTCTTTTATTGGTCAATAGGTGGTGATTACTTCTCGGATCAAGATTATCTGAGTTAGTTCGTATGGTATTGGATTTTACGATGTAAGTGGTTCCCAACCTTTCTCACGTTTTAAAAACTTCTTCGTATATGAATATTAATTCTTAATTCTTATGCAAATATTTTATAGTATAAAATTCAGATTGGGCATGTTATATGTGTGATAATTCTTCGTATAATTGTGGCACCTTGATTATATATATATACGTATATGCATGCTTGTGTGTGATGTGTGAATGTATGTCACATATGTTTTGGCTCTGATTATTCTTTGTACACCAGAGAGAGCTAGTTCTCGTCTACCTCCCTGACGGTGAGTAGTCAGGACATGTATGTATGCTTATGACCCTCCTAACTGGGGAAAAGTTAGGCTAGATATCTAGTACCACTGGTTCCTGCATTGATGAATTTGAGCCTAATTACGTATGATCATGTATGTTTTGAGTATGTTTCTTTGATATGCCACGATCTCGTTATATAATTATATATTATTATTGATGTGTGAATATGAATAATACGTGGTTGAATGAATGCATGTACTATATGTATATGTATATATGTAATTGCCCAAACTGGTGTGGAAGGAACGGAACTGCTTACTGAGCAATTTAGTTGCTCACCCCATTATACTATTTGATTTTGCAGGTGTTTATAGTTCGGGGTAGACAAGTGGGACAGTTGCTTATCAATAGAGGACTTTATTTTATTAGAGATTATTTAGTTGGTAGGTCAAGAATATTAATTTTAGTTTATGTTTTATGTTTTATTTTACCTAAGAGAAATTGATACTTCCAATAGGATGTTAAATGTTTTTATTTTGAGGATTATTCGAAGTGATTTGAAGTCTTTCCAAATTTATATTAATTGTGATATTAGATTCGCTTTGAATATTTTGATAGCCTTGCGTATTGGGTGAAGCCTAATACGCGGCGTGTTACACCTGGCATCGGGGTGTGACAATATAATTGTTTAAGTGTTTCAATTATAACTTCTTGTGATTTCTAGCAATGCATTTTTTAGGCCAATTAGCTTGTTTTGAGGCTCTCTACCGTGGACTTGGATCTTGATGAGATTTCACTCCGAATATAGGTGTCATCGACATTTAAGTAGGTTAATCTTGATGAAAAACACACCAAACGGATATATCAAACTTACATATTTCAAATTTGCATGAAAGGCCAAGTAATCTAAACAGTAATAGATCTTAATTTACAAATGGTAGAGTTTTCTATGATATTTGATGCAATTATAGGTTCCTTTTTAATCTAAACATCAGAGTTGACCACATTAACCCAACTCTGTCGAATCAATACCCGATACGAGTCTAAATACATGGATATTCATGTCAAATAAAATGAATGGTTCGCTATTCTCTACCTGAGTGGAAATCAGCCGGCAATAATTATCACGAGCACTTAAATAATTATGACTAAAGAAGCTCGCAATATTTATGGAGACATCCTATACGAGATTGGATCTAGATGACTACTTAATTTTTCGATGTCAAACACATGTTTATGCGTATGAAGTTGTTTACATATGGCATCAGAAGCAACCTATATCCTTGTTTCTCATAAATTTTTTTACGTGGCATGTTTGCTCAATAAACTAAAGAATTAATGGTCTGGTGCCGGGGATTTTACAATCTTTAAATATCTATATTTGACGTCTATAATAGTTTATTATGAAGGCGGCCGGAGATATCCATTTTTGACATCCATAATATTTTATTATGAAGGCGGCATACGACTCATTTGCATTCCGTGTTCTAAGTGTTTTTGCGAATCTGTTCTAGTGCAATTTTGTGCATCTCAGATGAGATCGAAATTCCCATGGCGGCATCTCCGTGCATTTAAATATATTGAATAGATTCGTTTCTGCACTCAATTCTATGTCTATATAGGAAAAATATTTTAATGAGTAATTCTTTTGGAATAAGTCAGTGTAAGCATTTAAAATTTGATTTATGAAATGCATTTTTATATCTATGCCTTGTGACAAATGCGGGCAAGGGGAAGGGTGTTGGGGAATTCAAAACTTTCACGTTAAGTTGTGGTATATTCCCTTTTGATTTTGGCGGTGGAGAATGATGAACACAAAGTGTCACACCCCGCGTCCGGGTATAACACGCCTGCGTATTAGGCTCACCCAATACGCAAGGCTCTAAAATGACAAAGCAATTCTAAAACATAAACAATCATAATTATTAAAATACTCCAATTAATATAAAAAATTAATAATAAAATTTTAACATCCACAAATTTATCAAACTTCCTTAGCTGAAAAAAAAAAACTAATCATAAAATAAACTACTGTCATTGGCTCACCAACTAAACAATTTTTCAATAAAAATAAATAATCCTTATTGCGAAGCTAAATATCTTGCTTGCCTAACCCGAACTAAAATCACCTGCAAAATAAATAACATAAGTGGGGTGAGCAACCAACACGCTCAGTAAGTAATTCCATCCCTTTCTCACTAGTCTGGGCAATTACATATATACATATATAGAAATTATAATACATGCATTCATTCCATCACACACTATTCATAATCACAAGTAATAATAATAATACATAATACATAGTAAAGTCGTGGCATATTAAACAAATCGCAGTTCATCACATACATGTTTGTCCATACATACATAGGCTCAGATTTTTCAATGTAGGAACCAGTCGTACTAGATATCTAGCCTAACTTTTCCCTAGTTAGGAGGGTCATAAACATGCGTGCATGGCCTGACTACTCACCGTCAGGTAGGTATATCGAGAACTAGTTCTCTCTAGTGTACAAAGAATAATCAGAGCCAAATCATAACATGTCATACATTCACACATCACACATACACATACACATACATATAAATAATCAAAATGCCACGATATATGAAAGAATTTTCACACATATTACATGCCCATTCTGAATTTCATCTTACGAAAATATTCACGAAAATAAATAAATATATACAAATAATAAATTTTTCAAAACATGAGAAAGGGTAGGAACCACTTACCTCAAAATCCAAGTCCAATGGCACTAACTTAAATAATCTTGACCCCAAAAATAGTCACCACCTAAAATACGATAAAAGCAAATACAGTCCACCTTAAAATTATATCCACAAAATATTAAAACTTTTAAGCCTATTATACGAAATTTTAAATCTCCCAAGTTAATTATATAACCTAATTACCTTAATTTAACTATTTAATAATAATAATAATAATAATAATAATAATAATATAGAACTAACGAAGCATCTGACGGCGAAAGAATTTCACTAACTAGACAATAATAATAAAAACAAATAAATGATGTATGAATTATGCGACAGAGGAAATCCCAACTACAAACCTAGTCAAATAAATTTCTAATTGAGGGAGAATTCCTAAGACCAATTGCTGCCAACATTCTAGACTTGAAAGGATGTCCGTCTGTTCCCTTGGCCGTTTACGGACTCTTTGGGCTTCGGTCAAAAGCCTTATGCCAATTAGGTTTTTTTTTTTTTTTTTTTTTTTTTTTTTTTTTTTTTTTTTTTTTTTTTCGCCCCACTAAGCCAAACCATTTTCTTCAAACTTCATCGGTGTCCAGTCACCAATCGTAACTCTCCAGGCATAGCACTACGTTCAGTTTAATTAGCAAATTCCTCTAATTTATTTTCCTTCGCTTTGCAACAACAACTAGGGCGACGCCTTGCTTCAATATATATATATAACCAAACCAAAATTACTTTTCAAACTTTTATCCACACTACCAATTTACTGCACAACCGGAAATCCCAATTTCTAAATCCATCTATGCTGCCTTTAATTTTAGGGTAAATATTAAAACTTGAAATCAAAGATTAAACTCACCTTGTTCGTTGGAGGGATCGTGAGAACAGTCAAAGACCTCTAAATTCGCAAAATCTTCACCCCTTTCTAGCCCTTGACCTTAGGAGAAGAAATAGACGTGAGTTTAGGAAGAGTAGAAACGTCGTTTGGTAGTCTTTTATAAAAAATAAGGGCTACTCTATTTTTTAATTATTATATATAATTTTTATAAATATATATCTATAACAGTAAAGTCCCTCTCTTCTATAAAACTCCACATGGCCCCAAAATATATTTCTCACCTTTTGTACTTAAGCCCATGACATTGGGTACGGGTATTTCACAAAGTCATGGATATGGGCGCCATTTAATAACAAACCACTTATTCTTAAGCCATGGAGCACAACTTTGTTCCTTAGCCATGAAACTACCGAGTTTATTTCTCTTTTGGTTCGTCACACCTGAAGCTCAATCTTCAATTTTGGGACCTAGAGAATTCGGGAAGGATTTCTAGTTGCACTGGTGGCCCTCTCTTTGCAGATAGGCTCACAGCAGATAAAGCAGACTAGCTAACATGGTTGATGACTCTTATTCTCCAGAATGTTGCTTTCACTTCCAAGTTAGTTGCCTTGAGTTGATTTGGACTTTGAATCAAATTATATGAGCAGTTACACTAAAAAACTACTTGCAAGGTGTATTGATAACTCACGGACCCAGCCAATAGTTTATCGGCACGCATACCTTAGTTTTTATCCCATTTTTGACATAAGGAACACATTAGTATCAAACGGTATTGATATTAGAGACGAGCCGACCTATTAAATGGATGATAAATACTGTTCGGAAAAAAAAAAGGCCAATGTAACTGCTCTCTAGAAGGCTAGAGTCTTTTCTCCTCAATCTATTGGGGTTCAACACCAGCGTTGTTTACTTTTCTCAACTGCAATATTCAAAGTTCTTTAATCATCCAAGCACAATGACTAGTACGGTACAAGATATTATAAACCAAATGCAAGAGATCCAGTTTGATGATGCAGAAGCTACTGCCATTGAGGTAAACGAAGAGGAAACTCGACAGGGTCTCCTTGATTGTACCAACAGTTGCTATGGAAAATTCATTGTGGACAAGGAAATTAATCTTAGAGGATTACGAGGAGCGTTATCACGAGCATGGAGAAACCCAAGCATTAAAGTATTTCGAATTCAACCAAACTTGTATCAGTTTTTTTTCACAACACAGGCTGCTCTTCAGGAGGTCAGTCACAAGGGGCCCATGGAATATTGAAAACAATCTCCTGATAGTAAAACGATGGCACCCAGGAATCAATGTGGATGTTGCAGATTTTGATCATACCTACTTCTGGTTCAACATTCGTTGGATTGCCTATGGAGTTTTACACTAAGGAAGTTGCAATAAAAATTGCAAGTTCCTTCAAGGAGGTCACACACATTCAGCTAAAGGAACACGGTGATAGTGGGGAAAGATTTATAAGGCTGAGAGCCTTGCTCAATGTGTGTCATCCTCTACGGCGAGTAGTTAAAGTAAGACGGGAGGATGGCACGGAAAAGTTGGCCTTACTCAAGTACGAGCGATTACCATTATTTTGTCAAAAGTGTGGTATTATGGGGCATTATAAGGCAGATCATGTCATAGAAGAGAGGACACAACTTCAGGGGATTATAGACTCTGGTTAGCCATGGACCACTTTCCATCAAAATGCATCTAGAAAAATACACCAGATAGGGAGGAGACTTCAGTTCACCGACGAGAAGACGATGGGGTTACCGAAAGCCTGCAACGTAATGATGATGCTGGAAAGATACAAGCAGTGATGGGGAAACTTGAGATATTGACAGTGTAGCTGAAAGACTGGAATTGTCACCACAAGCTTGCTGCATCAGAGATTTTTTCAAACGAACTTGGGCTAGACTGAAGTGAGAGAACCCCGTAAAGGCTCTAACATGAGCGACTTAGTACTTTGGAAAACTATCAAGTACACAGGCGCCAGTACTAACAAATTTGCCTGAATCAAGCCTAACTCTGGAGCCAATACTGGACCCAACAATAAATAACCAACCACATATAGCCCAAATCCAAGCCAATTTCAATTCTGGAGGAAAATCACACAACAGCAGCACAACCCAATATGAACCAAGACCAAGCTCAGAAACGAGGAGAAAAACGAACTCTAGAGCTTCAAAAGGATAAAGCAACTGCAGTGAGAAGGGGAAAAAAGGTGAAGATTTCCAACAGCAACAACCATGTTCAACAATCATCGGTCGAGGCTACCTGGCAGCCCCGCCGGGGAACAATGATCGTCATAGTGTGGAATTGCCGGGGGCTTAGGAACCCCCGTGCAATTCGAGCTCTTACCGACTTGGTAAGAGTGCAAGCTCCCAATTTATTGTTTCTTTCGGAAACAAAATTGTCACTAGAGCAAATGAATCGCATTAAATTTAAACTTGATTTTGTACATGATTTTTTCGTAGCTAGACGAAACAAGGGTGGAGACTTAGCCTTACTTTGGAAAGAAGATTTGCAAGTTCATGTCCAAAGTTATTCAGCTGGCCACATTGACTCAATTTTGAAGAATGAGGATCAACAGGAATGGTGGCACTTTACTGGGTTTTATGGCAATCTGATCACCAGACTGAGTTGGAATTCCTAGGCAACTACTTAAACGACTTAGTAAGTTTAAGCTCCCTACCTTGGCTATGCGCTGGGGATTTTAACTGAAATTTTGGACTTGAAGGAGAAGTGGGGTGGTACAGATAGATGTACCAGTCAGATTAATGCTTTCAAGGAAGCGATAGAGAAGGCTGGACTTTTTGATCTTAGATATTCAGGAGCTGACTTCACATGGTACAGGGGCAGGACACAAGAGACTCGAATCATGGAGAGATTGGACAGAGCCCTAGCTGATGGAACTTGGGGCATCAATGTTTCCCTAGGGCACAGGTAAAACATCTTTCATCTATGCACTCTGATCACCTTCCCTTAAAAATCATTCCCCGTCCAGACACATGCTGTCCTTATAGGAAGAATTTGAGTAAACGAATACATAGATTTGAGGAGATGTGGGTTGGTGATGAAGAATGTCAGGAGATTATACAATCCCACTGGAGTAGAATTGCCGAAGATCCCATCACTAGAATATCCCAACTTAGCCTGAACAATTCTAAATGAATTAATCAAATGGAGTTGTGGAAAGTTTGGCAGCATGAAGCGAGATATTGAATTCTTGAACAATAGATTGAATCAAATTCAGTGCGATCCCATCATCCCTGTTAATGAGGAAATTAACATAAAACGGAGTTTGGACAAATTACTGGAACTGGAAGAAGGATATTGGAGCCAAAGGTCCAGACAACTGTGGCTTCAAAATGGGGACAAGAATACTAGGTATTTTAACCAGAAAGCCACTCAGAAGCGATGGAGAAACCTTATTGATAAACTTCAGAATGATCAAGGAGAATGGCTCCATGGGGATGATCAAATAACTAGGACATGTCCTGAATTACTTCAAAACTTTGTACAAATCTAAAGGAGCTCAAAAGGATTTATTTCGAGCCATCATATGTGACTCAATACCAGGCAGCATGCAAGAAGATATTAATAGAGATTTCTCGGTGGATGAAGTTCATTCTGCTCTCAAGCAAATGAAGGCTATGGAAAGCACCAGGTCCAGATGGACTTCAAGCTGGCTTTTATCAGAATTACTAGAGTATTGTAGGGAGAGAAATTACAGACATGGCTCTTCATTTTCTGAATGTGGGTGGATCTCTAAAGCAAATAAACACAACAAGCATTGTATCTATTCCAAAGGTAAAAGGCCAACAAAAATCACAGAATATAGACCTATAAGTCTTTGTAACGTCTCGTATAAGGTGATTGCTAAAATGTTGGCCAACAGACTACAAATGGTGATGCCCCATATCATAGATGAAGCTCAGAGTGCTTTCGTTAAGAGGCCGACAAATTACAGACAATGTAATCATAGCAGTGGAGCTTTCAACTGGTTGCAGCATTTACAGGATAAAACTGACAAATATATGGCTTTGAAGCTAGACATGAGCAAAGCCTTCGACAGAGTTGAATGGGATTTTATTGAACATATGCTGAGAAGTTGTAGTATACCAGAAAGAATTGGACGGACAATTATGGAATGTATAAGATCAGTAACATTCTCCATCATCATCAATGGAAAGCCTACTGCTTCGTTCCTACCTTCAAGGGGCCTACTGACAAGGAGATCCACTTTCCCCATACTTGTTTATCCTCTGTGCGGAAGGCCTCTCTAAATTGAATTCGAAGGCAGGAAAGGCAGGGTCTATGGGAAGGAATAAGAATGGGCTACCAAGGACCTCACATTACACACTTTTTTTTCGCGGATGATAGTGTGTTTTTTGCAAAGGCAGATGAATATCACACTCAATCAATTCTAGAAGTACTTGAATACTATGAAAAGCTTTCGGGGCAAAAGGTAAACTTACAGAAGTCGAAACTCTATGCAAGCAAAAGTATGACGATGGAGGAAACTGATGCTATTGCCAGACTCTTAGGTGTCAATTTGGATGATGGTAAGGGGCTCTACCTTGGTATGCCATACATGATAGGTAGAAAGAAAACTGAAATCTTCTCATTTGTCAAAGATTGAGTCAAGTCTAAGTTGAAAGGTTGGAAGGAAAAATGCTTATCACAAGCTGGGAAAGGAATTTTGATCAAAGCAGTGGCCCAAGCTATCCCTACATACATCATGCAATGTTTTCGCTTGTCAAAGTCAGTTTGTAATGATCTTAAAGCATTAATTAGCAATTTTTGGTGGGGAAAACAGGAGACCGAACGAAAGATTTTCTGGGCCAGTTGGGACAAACTTTGTAAGAGCAAAAAGGAAGGAGGAATGGGATTTCAGATTTTGAAGCTTTTAACACAGCTTTGCTTGCAAAGCAAGCTTGGAGGATCCTCAAAATGCCAAATCTCTAGCTTCAAAAATACTTAAGGCAAAGTATTTTCCTCAATGTGAGTTTATGCAGGCTGTAGTTAAATAGAAATCTTCGTATCTTATGGAAGAGTATTGCTGGAGCTAGATCACTTGTACAAAGAGGTTTAAGATAGAGAGTTGGAAATGGAAAGGATATCAATATCTGGACTGATCCATGGGTGCCCCGACCTTTTACCTTCAAATTCTTATCATTATCTCAGAAGTCGGAACTCTCCAGATAAAGTGGAAAACTTTGATAAACTCAGCAAATGGAACCTGGAATCTCCAAGCTCTCTGTAATATTTTTCAAGAAGAGGATGTAAATTTAATAAAGACAATCCCTCTTTCCCCATGGGGTCCAAAAGATGAACTAGTTTGGCACTTTACAAAGCATGGAAGATTTTGATGTGAAATCTGCATACCATCTGGCTATGGAATCAAAAAAGGATTCCCATCAGAAGGGATCATCGTCAAGCAGCCAGAAGGAATGCAAGTTTTGGCATACGATTTGGCAGCTTAATGTTCCTCCCAACATTCGCATCTTCATTTGGAAAGCTTGCAATGGCATATTAGCAACAGGACAAAACATCTATCATCGAATCAAAGGAAGAGCTCCAACCTGTTCTAGATGTGGAGATATAATGGAAACTGACAAGCATATTTTCTTTGAATGTAAAGAAGCCAAGCAAGTATGGAATCGAATGGGATGGACTACTGAGATCAGAGTTCAAGGCATCAGTAACTTCAAAGATTGGATGGGATTCATGCTGGAGAATAAGGAGAGACTGCATATAGAGCAAATTGTGATCTTGTTGTGGTTTATTTGGAAAAGCCGAAATGCAAGCATTTTTGATAGCTCAAGCTGGGGTGCAGAGAAAATATGTCTGTATGGACAGCAACTTCTCCAAGAGCTCCAAACCGTAAGCAGTAGACATGCAAGACTAGATCCTATGGTAATAACCCGATGGTCACCTCCACTGCAAATCTTCTCAAGTTAAATGTAGATGGGGCTTTTTCTGGAAAAGGAGCAGGCATTGGCTTGGTAGTTCGAAATGAACAAGGAAGCTTAGAAGCTGTCATGATTAGAGTTTATCGGATTGTTTTGATGCTGAACATGCTGAAACCTTGGCCATGATGAAAGCTGTGCTTTTTGCTAAGGAAGTTGGTATTACTCATTTCATTTTGGAAGGAGACGCAGTCAATGTCATTTCCAAACTCAAGAGGAAGGAACCAGACTTATCTAGAGTAGGACACATCATAGATGGGATAAAAATTTTGTTGGCAAAATTTCCTCATGTACAGATTGAACATGTTTCAAGGAAAAACAATGAACCAGCTCATCTCACAGCTAAACTAGCACTGGAGTCCACTGGTTGTAAAATCTGGTTCATGCATTTTCCTTTCTGCATTGTATCTATTGCACTGAATGATTGGCAGTAATAAAATTCTGTTATGCTTCAAAAAAAAAAAATACTGTTCGGCTGGTAATATTGTCAGAGAATAAATATTTCTACTGGCAATATTGCCAGAGTAATTTTTGGTCAAACGTCAAGATTACCCTTGACAAGTCAAATACTATATATTCTCATCAATTTTTTAGAGTTTTAATTGCATTAATCACTCCCTTTCTAAATTAACTCCCTTATCTCTCTCTCTCTCTCTCTCTCTCCTAATTTTTCTCACTCCCTATCTTTCCCTGATTTTTCTCTTTCTACGTTATTTCTTTAAGACTTCTATCAATAAATAGATTACCCACAACTTATCATTTCCACCTACCTCTCTCTTTGGTAATTTTTTTGCTTGTTTTAATTTTTTTATTTATCCAAAAAGTTAGTAGTATACTTTTTGGGATTGTATAGTCAACTCCTAAAGTAGTCTCTTGCTAGAAAGAAGTGACTGTAAAATTTGTTAAAAAAATGTAACAACCTTTGATGTGCCTTTCTTTGACAAAATTCTTGGATTTCACCAAATTCGCCTTTTTTCACCCTTTTAAATAAATTTAAGTACATATTGAACAATCACAAAGCCTTTACAATTTTTAATTATCCTTTAAATTTTGCAAGTAAAATTTAGTTAGCCAAAAAAATATTTATTTTTTTTGCATAAGAATACGATGTTTTGCTATTTTTTCACAACTAGGGATTAGGATTATGGCAAAATTATTTCTCAAACTACTTTTATTTTATAAAAGTGAAAATTTTAAAAAGAATTTTTTTAGACTAATTTGAGCAATTTATTTAGTGATATATATAAAATAAAAGGTACAAGTCTTTTTTTTGCATCTTTTTTTTTTTTTTTGCTTGAGATAAATAAGTCATTTTATTAAAAATAGTTTGTCAAATAAAAATAGAATAATACATTGAAACAAAAGAATTAGAATAAAAAAATTAATGAACATAACCAAGTTGGTAGAATTAAAAGGTAATATGTAAATGAATGAGGGGAGAGAAGAGAGAGAGAGAGAGAGAGAGAGAGAGAGAGAGAGAGATGAGGAGAGAAAAGAAACAATTAATGGGAGGGAAGGTGTGATTAATGTAATAAAAGACTTGGAGTTGACTTGTTAAGGGTAAACTTTACATTTGAGCAAAATTTACTCTGACAATAACTCTAGCCATACTATTCATACTAGTGGAAGGGAGGATCTTTTATGACATGAATTACTCTTTTTTTTCCCGAATTAAGTCACTAGTATCACAAAATTTTTTATTGTTGCATTTTTGTGTTTCGGGGAGTATGATTGGATTGCTTTATTTCATTTGGAGCTCACCTTGGCTAGGGTGATAAGCTCAGTCTTTACAATAGACATCATTCGTAAGAAGCAAAGTAATTTATCGGAGTGATTCTTCTCGCCTTGTGGCAAAGACTACATCACAAAAGATGAGGCTATTCAAACCCAAGTGAATTCCAACTTGACTAAAATACCCAGCCAGGGGCAAATTGCCTAGTCAAAATATCGTAACAAGTTGATGGGGTAGGTCAGAATGTTAATATACACCCAAAAACAATATAGTTTTAATGTTGTATTTTACTACACACACATATATATATATGCATATACATGTACATGCATACACACATATACTGTTGAGATATGCCAACCTTTTTCTATAGATTTTTCTAGATTGCTTTTGATAATATAACAATTTAATTAGTAACTAAATAAAAGTTATTGTTGAAATATTTGATTTTGTTGAATTTGCTATATACAAGATTATGTTTTCAAATAGCCTTGTTGAGATTTTTTTTTTTCCTTTTTGAGAGTTGTTAGCTGAAATTGTGTTAGTTTGTTATTTTGTAAACATTATAAATAGGATGTTGATGAATGAAGACTTAAGCTCATTTTTCAGCCCTCAAAACAAGGCTTGAATTCTTTGTTTATGCTCTATTTTTCCAACAAAGTAGTATCAGAGCTAAAATCTTAAGGGCCTATGTCCTTTTTGAAGTGAGTGAACCTGGTGAGGATCATTTTTCCAATATAAAACCACACACTTAGCCTTCAAATCCCGAAATGCCAGGAAACAACTTCTTGTGCAACCCTCCAATTTTCACCAATGTCAACTATAGACAATGGAATTTTAATCCAAGTAATATTGCCATTTGTCTATAAAAAATTAAATGCCATATTTATGCTACCCACGTCATTCAAATGACAGCCAATGATCATCGTCCACGTGTCAAAAATGAAGTGGTTCGACCAATAAAAAATGTTATTGGGGTGGCTTCTCCAATTAAATTGCGTCATGTTACGTAGACTTGGCCAATTAAAAAATTATCTCTTTATTTAAGTTAAAGAGATAATATTTGAAAAAATTATCTCTTTATTAATATTAAATAAAGAGATCATTTAAATAATAAAAAGATAATGTCATAGATCTCTTTAAATGATAAATAAAGAGATAATGCTGATGAGATAAAGATGTGCCTTTTAAATATTTGAAAATAGAGATAAGTATTATCATAAAAGCCTTATCAATCTCCCATCCTATCATTATAAATAGGGGGTCTCCCCTAAGGAGAGAAAAACATATAGACGTATGCTCATATCATCTCGAAACCCTAATGTTGTGGAAGCTCTGTGGAAGCTCTGAGTCTTCAACCAAGAAGGTCATCAAGTCATCTTTAACCAAGAAGGTTTTCAAGTCTTCAAGTTCTTCAAGTTCTCCAAGTCTTCTTTATCAAAGCCTCTCTTCAAGCCCAAGTTTGAAGAAGTCAAATTTGAAAGAGTCAAGCCTCTCTTCAAGTCTTCAGATCAAGATTTGAAAGAGTCAACACCAATTCAAGAAAGCTTGGAAGCCCTCGAGTCAAATATGAAGAAAAGAATCGAAGGACCCTACAGAAGATTGTCACCTTTGATTTTAATATTAAATTTCTATATTTGTTACTCTTTTATGGTTTGTTGATTTTTGTGTAGACACAAAAATTTGTTGCATACAACAACTACCAAATTGGACTATCAAAATGAGGTCCTATTTGGTAGCTTGTGATCATTGGGATATGGTAGAGAAAGATCCCGTTCTTGAATTGCCTGAAGATCCAACAATTGCAGAGATAAAAGTCCATAGAAATGCAATCAAAAAATATCCAAGGCCATGATGTGTATCCATTCAATAGTTTCTGATGTAGCATTTATAAAAATTATGACTTGTGAAATTGCAAAGGAAGCTTGTAATGCTTTCAAAAAGGAGTTTCAAGGTAATGATAGATCAAGGCAGATGCAAGTCTTGAATCTTTGGAGAGAATTTGAAATCTTTAAGATGAAAGTCACCAAAAGCATTAAAGAGTACTTTGATATACTCTTAAATGTTGTCAACAAAATCAAATTGATTGGTAAACAATTACCAGATAGCAAAGTTATAACAAAAAAAAAAGGTTCTGATGAGCTTACCTAAAAGGTTTGAAACTAAAATTTCGTCCCTTGAAGATTTAAGGGATCTCTCTCAAATCACTTTGCTCAAACTAATTAATGCCTTAAAAGCACAAGAGTAGAGGAGAGCCATTCGGAAGGAGGAAGTAGAACATGGTGCTTTTCAGGCAAAAGACAAAAACCAAAATCAGGAATGTGGCAAAGGGAAGAAGCAGTAGTGGAACAAGAAGAATGAGAAGAAGAGTGAGACTAGTTGGGATAAAGGAAGAGGACGCAATTCAAAGTAATCCATGGAATTTTGGGAGAGGTTTAATTGCGTATAAAAAAAATATCATATTACTTCGGCCATATTTATTTGACCATTTGATATCCTCATTGCGGACTTCTAATTTCCTTAGCTTTGTAATATTAGCGTTAGCCGCATTATGTCATCAATCATGTTGATCTACTTCTAAGGGGAAAAACTACTTGATCTTTACAAGCGCCCAAACTACGACCCCAGTAGCCTCTTTACAGTATATCTATTACTTACTAATAGAAGAAACTAGCTGAGGTGCATGTTGAATTCAAGGCCTCACGAAAAGAAGACCAGACCAAGGCTGGGACTTAAGGTGATTCTGCTGAGGCAAGCTATACTTATAGATATCTCTATATAAGAGCTTGGCTTATCCGAATTTGTAGTTCTTCTAGATTTCATGAGTTTGTGACTTTCAACAGTTATTGACCGTTTTGACCAATCTCTGCTACTGCCCTCAAATGAGTTGTGATTCTATTAGCCATCTCGGCCAGCCTTGGTCATTGTAGTCAGATCAAACCAGAGCTTATCTTCCCATAGGCGGCTAGGATGATTTTCTCCAAGGGTGCTGCCCATCTCTGGAGTTATTTTAACAGGATTTTAGAGGATCAAGGTTTACAGTGGGACCTCAAGGATTAGAGTTAATATCAGAGCCATGCGGGCTTAATTTCCCAGAGCCACGAGAGGCAATATTACATCAAGCCACAAAGGGCTTAAATTTATGCCAATCCTCTTAGGAATTTTTCGTCTTCGGAGTCTTTTTCTAAATATAAGGTCAGAAGGGTTGTGATGTTCGCAAGTAGCTCAAAATCTCCTACTGCTTACCCTCTTCCTCTGAACACCTTTTAATCTGACCATTAGATAACTAGGTTCAATAAAGCTAACGTAATAAGCTTTGTTAGGATGACCCCAAAATGGACTTGCTTAAGGCAGTCAGAAGGAAATCTCATTCGTTATATATTTTCAAGCCAACCACGATTCCTCACGATTTTGGTGGTCAAGGAGCACCGAGTGTATCCTCACGTGGTTATACTTCACTAGGATAATCATCAATTTCCCACATACGGCACCAATTGTTGCTGTCAATTTTGTACAGAGCCAAGTTGATTAACCAAACCTTATCTTTTAGATCACTTGCAACACAAAATGGGTAAGAAGCACATGGGGCATAACCTCTCAAAGTCCTCCGATACTTAAGTTAGTTACCCATATGAAAAAGCAACTTGGGAGGCTTATAGAAAAAGTAGTGAGCATACCTTACGGGTGACGGGAATTATTAACCAGATGTCAAAACTATCACTTAGCATATTTAAATCTCCTTGAACTAAGAGCTTTGTGGCTATTTTATTAACCCCTTTTCGAGAGAAGCTCGACCCTTAGGGAGTTAAGACATGCCGAAGTGCCACTTGATCTGGATTGACTTAGAGGTTGAACAATATTGCATCAATTTGGCTCAGCCTGAAAGGACGCAAAAAAGGCCTTCAAGAATGAATAGTAGTTCCCGAAGAAATTGTATGCCTAGCTCAATAGTGACTGAACTAATAGAATTATTGTTGATTGTAGTTTAAGATAATAATTATCTCAGAGGGGTTTTAACTTTTCCTAATTGAGCTACACCATAGCAATAGGGCATGAGTTAAGAGTACGATATTCTATACATTTTTGGGCTTTTATATCTGGACTGAATGATCTTCTATACATTTTTGGGCCTTTGTATTTGGATTGACCCAATATATATTAATGGGCAGGGGTTGTTAAAATCAGCCTCTCCACAAGACATATGCAATTTTGAATCAACAAAATTATTATCTCATACTAAAACTGATTTTAAAAATTTGATAATTGATCATAAAGCTCATTAATTGTTTGATGTATCTAATAAAAATTACTATGTATGTTTTGAGTTTGTTGTCCATCTTAATGAATTGTGTGGGAACAAATCAAGAGTCGAATGGTTAGAACTCTACGATTCCACCCTGAAGGCCTAGAAGTTCAAATCCCACCAATACCATTCCACTTCACCCATTGTAATTGTGTAGATTTGATAAAAAAAAATGAATTGTGTGGGTGAATTTCGCTTCAAAATTGCACGAAGGATACTAAAGTATATCAAAGACATTTTTAATCCAAGAGTTTGGTTCAGAATGCCAAAGAAGAAATTTTTGTATGTTGTGGTAGATGATAACTTGTTTGATTTCTAAGTATTTCAAGTATATAAACATTTCAAAATTAAGTGTTATTTTAGTAGAGAATTCAAGAGAACGAAGCAATTATTTTAGCTTATGCTAAGGCTAAGGATAAATTTGTAGATATTCATAAAAAGGTCTTGTCCAAAACAAGATTTGAAGATTCAAGAAGAGAAATGAAATTTACTACAAAAGTAGAAAGGAGGAGTGTTAGTTATGCAACTTCTGCTACAAATGTGAATATCTTATATCTTATCTTATATCTTATATATATTAAAACAGAGAATTTTGTGAGTTGTTACATTTTCTTTCCTGTAGTACCCCTTGCAAAATCAATTAATGGAAATATTATGTCACCAAAATTAAATGCCCTTTCTTATTATTGTTAGGGATATTTTTGTAATATTAATATTGAGCATTTACTTTAGGAATATAGGTTATATTGAAACATGTTTCCTTAAATTTTTAAGGAATAAATTTGTAAATTGGAATCAATTTTAAGTTTTGGAAATTATTTTGGAAATTTTTTAGGGGGTTTGTTGAGTGGTTTAGCTCCCTTAAAAATAAATTAATGATAATATTAATAGTAGTTATGTATTAAAAAAAGGCCAACATACATCACCAAAAAAAAAAAAAAAAGCCAACATACATATGAAAAATTTGAGATAAATTTGGAAATACCTTGGTATATGCAAATTTGTACCAGGCAAAATCTACTTTAAATACGTGAATATCTTTATTCTTCACTGTGGCTATAGGCCAGCCTTTTTTCTTGCTCCCCTTTGGTTTTCAAATACCACCCAATCCAGGGGTGGTTTTTCTAGCCCGTTTCATCCCAACACCTGTGATTCCTCTGAATTATTCTAGATCATCAATCTTTGTACTTCCCATTGCTTAAAAAGTTAATCATATCACTTAGCTTTTTTGGATGTTCTCGTAGGTTGTTTTGTACTATGGACCTATTTAATGGCTTTCAGCACTAGCACCAAAATTTGTTTTAGTTTGATTCATATGGTAAATGTATATAATATCACTTTTATGTTATTTTTCTAAATTCATATAACCTTTTTTATTATTTTTTAGTTTCTCGAGAATTTTCAAAGTAATTTTCAAAACTCGAAATTACTTCCAATTCATAAATTTATTCCTTAAAAAATTTAAGGAAATAAAACTAATGATACATTGAATCTTTGTTATTATAATCCTTAGTAAAAATATAAGATTATGTATTTGTAGAATAGTAATAAGTTTCAAATAGCCATCATAAGAGAAGGTTTCTATAACATTGTCGTTAATTTATTTTGCACATACAAACTATGGAAAGACTTCATAAATTAATAGAATTCCATAAATTAGCAGACTCCATCTAACATAGTCAATAATTTATTTTGCACAGTACAAACTATTGGATAGACTTCATAAATCAACAGAATTCATAAATTAGCAGACTTCATCTAATAGGTGTTGGTATTGAACAGCTGTAGAAAGCTACTTTCGAATTGGACAGTTTATGTATAAAGTCTCATAGGTGCTGGCGTTGAATAGGCGTAGAAAGCACCTTTGGGCAGTTTACGTATTTAAAGAAGAGTTTGGAATTACAAATTTGTTTCTTCAAGGTAATTATTTATTGTAATTGTAAATTTTTTCTCTTTTTTCATATGTATGTTGGCCTTTTTTGATATGGCTATACCAAGAGTTTTTTAATTATCATACGATTATCAAAATCATGGTTATACCAAAATAATTGGGCATAAACGTGTTCCCAGATAGAAGTAGTGAGGCTAGGAAATAAAATTAATCCATTTTAAAATTTTGGTCTTAACATTGATCATTTATTCTACAACTGGAATTTTTGCATCTAAAGTTTAGGGTGATAAACGGCATGGTTGCCTTTCGGAAAGTCTCGTATTCTATTGGCATATTTTACATTCGCACAATCTAGGAGATTCACGTTCACCAACCACAACACATATTTTAATTTTTAAAGTATATGGCTTTTTCATTATGAAACTAATAGTGTTATGAAACTGATAGTGTAGTTTTAAAAAATGCATTTGACATTTGGATGAAAAACTCTTGTGAAACAAATACTATGCTAAAATCATTTTTTTATTTTCTTTTTTTTACAATCATAGTTTCTTCTTTTGTGCTTACACAAAAAAGGTAAATATTTTAAATTGCATTTATGATTCATATACAGATTTTTTGTTTTAAAAATATAATTAAATTACTAGACCTACAAGACTAAGTTACAGGTCTACAATTAAAAATAAAATTTTCAATAGTTTAGTTTTGTTATTAGAAATAAAAATAAAAAGTTTAACCATGGTTCAAAATATTTATGCACAACAACCCTTGAGTCCTCATTGAATTCTTTATAAAACTACATTTTAAAAAAAATAAATGCAATAAAATTAAAAAACTAATTCAATGAACGTAGTTAGAAACTTTTCAAGGTAGCATTACTCACAGGGAAAAATTATAAAGTATTTTTATTATCATATATATTCTTTTATTTAGTCCCTTGATGATTAAATTCCAAGAATATGAAAATACAGCTTTCTTTGAAAAATTCAATAACAAAGTTTCCACAGACTAATTAAAGATGAGGTACTCAAGGCATTATGTAGACACCAAATTTTGACACACCTTTTGTAAAAATATAGTGTGTCACTTTTATTTTAGGGGGTATTTTCTTATTTTTTAGGGGTCGAGTACAATTTTCGCATATTATGTCTAATTCGTCACATTAGGGGCAAAATGGTAATTTCACCACGTAAATATTATTTTATTTTATTTTATTTCCTAAATACATAATTTTACTATTTTTATCATTATTTATAATTTTAATGATTTTTTAGAGTCATTTATTAGTTATTTAAAAGTTTAGTATTTTTAAACTTAATAGCACGTTTCTCAATGCATTCTTTTTATGAGAATTTTCAAGTGAAATTTTTTTATGCATATCTCATATATTTATGAATTTTCTAGAAATTTTTTATATTTATTTTAATACTTTATTATTATTATTTGTTATTATTATTTTTCTATTAATCGCACATTTTTAATGTTATGTTAATTTTTGAATTTTTGCGGTAAATTTTATTAGTGATTTTAGACATTCCAATATCTTTTATTTTTATTCTATTTCATTTTTGTTTTCCTTTATTTTCCTTTAAAAAAAAAACAGTAGAGCAGGCTGCGTTCTGCAGCCTGCTACTGTAGCCATCAGAACAGCCTCATGACCAAATTTCAGCAGATTTGCAGGGATTTTGGGTGGATTTTCTTTCTTCCCTACCCACTTCACCATCATCACACTGACTTTTTTTTTTCCCTCTCTTGACAACACATACACATTGCACAAGCATTCAAACACACACCTGCATTTTCCCCTTCCCTCTGCCTCCCATTCCCTTTGCCAGACCAGACATAAACTTGCACACTACACTCTCCTACTCCACAGAAACACATCACAGACGCACATTCACAAAGCACATATCCAATTCACCTGTAAAACGCAGCTCACTTCCCTCACTTGTCACTGCCTCCTCTTAACCTGCAGAAAAATAGACACACACCTGCACTTCACATCTCCCTCACTGGGCACACACCTCTCACTCTCTCGGCTCACCTCTCACACAAAAACACACTCAGAACACACAACTCACACCCTGGCACTAGCACAAATACACACTCACGCACCTCTGTAAACACACAGAAACACACGACACACATTCAAGCAAGAACACACACAAACACGCACCACATTACACACGCACACCCCTGTAAACTCTCTTATCAGCACCTGCACAAATTCACACACCAAATTCACTCTCATAACACCAGTTTACACACAGCCACACACGTGTTACACGCCCACAAACAAAAATTACACACATCAAACACACACTTGCACCATCAAACTACCACAAACAAACAAGCAACCACACACACATACAATCAGCAAGTCACACACGCACAGGTACACTAATATTCGCACACAGATGCACGATCAGTCTACCAATTGGGCTCCTCCACTGCCGGAGAACAACCCCACACCACCAGCGCACCACCACCAGTGCACCACCACCAGCGCGCCATTAGTTCCATCACTGTCGTTGCCAAGCCAGTGGCAAGCCACTCCCACCAGCAAGTCACACGCCAAAAATCACAACCAGGTTCCTTTAGTACAGATTTCATTTAATGAATTCACGAACAGATTGTTTTTTTTTTAATTAGTGAAATAGGTAAATTTGGGGTAATTGATTTGGGGGAAGCTCTACATAGAGAGGCGGACGAAGAGAGAGAGAGAGAGAGAGAGAGAAACCCAGAAAGGAACCCGCCGGAAAGAGAGGTCCGGCGAGGTGAGAAAGTGACTGATCGAGAGGGAAGAACCAGGGAAGGAAGAAAGAAGGAAAAAGAAGGAGAGAAAAAGAAAGAGAAGAAAAAGAAAGAAAAGAAGAAAGAGAGAAAAAAAAAAAAGAAATCTGGAAAGCAGGAAAGAAAAAAAAGAGACAAATCGGTAAAAAAAAATAATAGTTTAGTGAAACTACGTCGTTTTGATGTAGTTTCACTCAAAACTACGTCGTTTTGATTAGTTAGTTTTTTAATTTATTTTTAATTAATAATAGATATTTATTTTATAGTCCTTATATTTTCATTAATGTCACTATGGCCCTGGACATTTATAATTTGTGCATTTAAGTTTCTGTTTATTGTAGATTTACCCCCATAATTTTATTTTCTTTTCGATTAGGTCCTGATTAATTGCATTTAGGTCCCCCAACTTTTAGATAATTATAATTTTGGTCCCTACATTTTTTTAATTTTCATTTTGACCCCTATATTTTCATAAAATTGTATTGTGACCCCTATACTTTTCTGAAATTACATTTTCTACCCCTAAATATTTCTGAAAATTTCATTTGGCCCCCTTGTATTGTTGGATATTGCAAATTGGTGTTTAATGTGGCTATAATTTACAAATTGAACCTTGAATGTTGCTTAAAATTGCAATTTGGTTTTAAAATTTGTTAGAAATTGTATTTTGCATACTTTAACTTGCTGGAATTTTATTTTGTACCTTATACATTGCTGGAAATTCTACTTTTGCCTTAGAATACTTGCTGGAATTTCATTTTTATCCCTCCCAACCTTGCTGGAATTTTATTTGAGTCATTATACTTGCTGGAATTTTATTTTTGGCCCCCTATTGTTGCTGGAATTTATATTTTGGTCTTTTATGTTGCTGGAATTTATATTTTGGTCTTTTATGTTGCTGGAATTTGTTTTGTTACCTCCATTAATTGTTGAAATTGTATTTTAGTATTTTATTTGTTGCTGGAATTTGTATTTTTATACTTATAGTTGCTGAAATTTTTATTTCAACTCTTTTATATAGCTGAAAATTACAATTTGACCCTATACATTGCTGTAAATTATGTATCATTTAATGACCTTGCTGAAATTACATTCTTGGCCTTAAGTATTTGCTGGAAAATTTTACTTTTGGGCATTATACTTGCTGAAAATTATGTTTTAGCCTTTAAACTTGTTGTAAATTATATTATTATCTTAACTATGGTTTGAGATTATAATTTTACCCTTTAGTTTGTTATAAATTACATTTTTTTTACTCTAGAATATTGCCCAAATTTCTCTTTTAATCCAAATCTTATAATATTTTATTTTTGCAAAAAAAAATATTAATTAAAATTAGTTGAGTCCTCAAAGCTTTAAATTATTTCTTTTCACACTTTATTTATTTATTTATTTATTTATCAAATTTATAATTAATATTCTAAAATTGGGTCTTGTTAGTCTAACTTAATGTTTCAAATTAGTTTCTTTATTTTCCTTTTAGTCATTTTAATAATTCCTTATTTGGGGCGTTAAAAGTTTAAGTATGTATTATTGTATTTTATCTTCTATTATTATTATTTCTTTATTTTTGCTGCTTTGCTTTATTTATTTATTTACTTATTTATTTTTACTTAAACAAATTTTCAGTTTTTCTTCCTAAATAATTAATTATTATTATCATTATTTTCTTTCTCTTATTTTGTTGTTTGAATTATCGTAGTATGTTCCTAGTGATTGGTAAGAAATTATTTAATTAGTGGTTTATTTATTAAATAGTGATATATTTGACATGTTTGTTCATGTTAGTAGCGATTTGTACCGAGTCTACGAATGTGAGGTACCTCGATTACCCTTTTTATTTCTTTTTGTGTGCTCCTACGTGCTCCAATGTGTTTTTTTATATGTTTTCATGTATCTTTGTAGCTTATAAGTTCTTTTATCCATGTGTGAATGTTTATTTATTTATGCCATGTTGTTTATTTGAATTTAATTTTGATTATTCAAAGAAATGTAATAGATAGGTAATATTCTATTTAGCAAAATTTTGTATTTAGATAGTTAATGTAATAGATAGTTCATATGTTATCTATTTAATAAAAATCTTATGTATTTTAGATAGAAAATGTAATAGATAGGCTAGATAGGTCACTTTTTATTTTTAGATTGTAATTAGGCTTCTTCAGTGTAATAGTTAGGGTTTTTGTGTGCTATGTGTGTTATGTGCTTATGTGTTTTAATTGCTTTCTTTAGGACTTTGCATCTAGAATATCATGCCTATGTGTTATGTGCTCCTATGTGCTAATATTTGCTTTTACATGATTATTGCTTTAATTTAGGCTTTATTTAATTATTTACTTGCTTTATCATTATATATGTGTATCGTCGCCACACTAGTCCAACGCTAGTTGTGGTTAATTTCGGTTTTTCCGCTAGTCCAACACTAGCGGAAAATTTTAGAAAATAGGCTAGTCCAATGCTAGGCCTTTAGGTCATCTTAGTATTAGGGTCATTTCTCGCATGTTCATTCCATGCCATTTCACACACATTTTTTAGGTCTTTTTCCATTTTGTATGAATTTTTTATATACTTTATCATTTATTATCTATTTTTAACGTCTATTTGGTGCATAACATTTAGATTCCACTACACATAGAATTTTAGGTCATTTGTGTGATTTGACTAGAAATAGTCATCTACTCACGTGGGAAGCGATGGCGTACATGTCGTTCCCCCCTCCGTGAGTAGGAACAGTTAGTCACGAGTCCATTCGTCCCCCGTACCCGTTATGTTGTATCCCTACTTTCTTTGTTCACTTACTATCTATACTACTATTTTCCTTTTCTTTTGCATTCTATTTTGCACCTAAACTCGTGACTCCGTCGAGGTCTACATTCGGGTTTCGCAATTAATGCGGTAATTCCGACTAAACCTCAATGGAACATTTTGTCCCTTAACGATATTCATTTTTAGGACTAGATTTGCATTCATATAGTTGCATCCAAATGCGATAAAATTTTAGGGTTACATTAGGAAAATTTCAGACTAAACCTCGCAACTAGTTTCGGCTAGGTTGAAAGGGTGCCTTAAGGCGCGAGCCTTTGCCTTCCCTTTCTTCAACTGTGACTCCCGAACCTTTTTCTCTTGTTTTTCAAAGACCTGGAGTCGTCTAAAAGGGTTTTCTTGTTTTTCTTATTTTTTCCAAAAACCATTTCTTTAAATAAATCATTTTTGATTTTCTTACCTTTTATAAAATATTTTTCGGGTGACTTGGTACACCAAAACTCAATACCAAGTGGCGACTCCTTTTTCACTAAAAAACCCTTTTTAGACTCTATTCTCGGGCTCAAAAACCGTCGCATTTTCAAAGTCCCATTTTAGGCCCTTTTTCTTTTATTTTAAAAATAAAGCATTTGTTCGTCACATTTTTATCGAATCATCTTTTACAAAGTATTTTCTAAAAAATTATTGTTACGAGAAATTTACACGCTTCTTTTTTCCAATAAACAAAATCACATTTGATTCTTCCTTTTCATTTTTTTTTTTTGACAAAATCACACACACTATACCATTTTATTATTTTCTTTTTTCGAAAAATGGGGCGCGACACATTACTTTTTAAGATTTCAATTGTATAAAGTGTATAGATGATTGTGTTAATTAGTTAGTATTTAAAAATGAGTTTTGGATCTTGATTTTAGTAAAAATGGAATGTCAATAGAGCATGAAGCCAATGGCATTAGGTATTGTTTTATAAATATTTGCAAGTATTAAAAATATCATGATTGGAATGAATTGTTAAGGGATTATTTGAAAAATAGTGATTTTTTAATTAGGTTAAAGAAGTGAAGGATGTATGACTTTGACCAATAATGATTATGATGTTATTTTAATATTGATGGAATAAAATTGAATTTCTTGCCTTTAAGAAATTTTCATGATTTGTGAGTTAAGTTTTTGTAGTTTTCTTACTCCTCTACTTTTAATAATAAATTGGTTTTATAATTAAATAAAATTAAAAAACAATATGAGAATATTACATGTGTTTTGATAAAATATATTTTCTTAAAATATTTACTGCTTTAAATTCCCTACCAATAATAACTTCATAAATAATTTTTGTAAATGTTATTTAGTTTAAGAATCATGAGTTATGTGTGCCGAAGATTAAACATTTCCTTTTCAATGAGGAAAATACGAAGGAATTATAAAAGCTAAATTTATTTAAATTTTATTGTGTAGTACTAAAATACTTTTGGAATACACAACTATTTTAATTTCTCGATATAAAATGATGTTAGTTAAATGGGTTGCATTAAATTTGAAGGAAATTTAAAAGTCAAATTTATTCATTATGTAGTCCTAAAATGCTTTTGAATATACAGTTATTTTGATTTTTTTCATGTAAAATGATAAAATTTAAAATGTACGGATTTATTTCAAATGATAGTGGTTAGAATTTTAGAATTATCTAAACTTAGGTTGTACTGATTTTTATATAAGGGTGTGGGAAAATAGGCCAAATATTTTTATTGTTCCTTAAATACCAATTTATAGGAAATTATGAAGCAACTATTGATACTAATTGTATACATCAAAATGGGTGCACTAATTTAAATTATGAAATACTTCTTTGTTGGGATTCCCAACGATATGTTGATAAAACTCTATAGTTTCAATCGCAAATTAGGAGCTCAATGAATTACTTTTGTAAACTTAAGATTTAACCAATATAATTAGTCCAAGTCAGCAAGATAGAAACCATTTGGGAGTTGTGAACTTTAGAATATCCTAATTTGGATATGATATCGTTTTCTAAGTATGTAATCATTATACTTAACTTCTGTAAAAGGAAAAGGATGATCCGTTATTCTAAATTCATAAATTCATTGTATTACCTAATGTGATCAAATTTAAGCTAACAATATTCACAGATAAATTGATAAATTAGAAAATTGAAATTTGTTTTCTCACTTTGATTTATAACAAGATGCAACTGCCAAGAACACATGAATATGTATCTTTGGTTAAATATATAATATCTACTTGATTTGTATAGTTATTAAGTTTTAATATTTGATTTATCATTCCAACATATTTTTTCTATTATTTTATACTTTACATGAATTTAAATTATTCGGACCTATATATTACTAAATATCCCTATAATAGCACCAAAACATTAGCATATATCATCTTATAATATAATCCAAATTATTTCGATTACTTTCAAATTGTGTGTCATTCATTTACAACTTAATTATACACATTTTACAATTATATTTATTAATCAATTTGCATTGCTCAAAGCATTAAATTTTCCACTTTAAGCTTTTATATTTGTGTACTTAGTTCAATAAGCTTGAAAATGAAGTTTTATATTTGTAATAAAATCAAAGTTAAAGTAATTGAGGCTAATTCTAAACATCCATTTACTAATTGTGAATGCATCAATCAAATTAACTTAATAGGTTGGGATTTCAATCATCAAAGAGATCTGCCACTGAGTTTTTGTGGTACTGTAAAAGTAGTAAATAGAAAAAAGCATATATATTTCAACTTGCAATGTGGGTTTAAAAATATTTTATGACATCAACTCAAAGTAAGAATCACTATTGCCTAGACAACAAACAAAAGTCAAGGACATGAGTGTTGAGATTTTTTCCATCTTTCTCTAAATAAAATTATTATTTCTTTTTGTTTTTTATATATAAACCTTTAGATCAAGTATTTAGGTTATCAGAACTTATTTTACTTTCTATTTTGAGAGATATACTACCTATTATAAAATAGGATTGAAGTGATCATATTTTTTAATTTTTTTAACTAAAAAGATGCCACACTAAAGTGTATGAGATTTAATTTTGAATTTTTTAATAGGCCTCGCTACTCTTTTTTCTTTGTTTGCTTTTCATTAGTTTCCTAAAATTTCTGACTAAGATATAAAATAAAAATATATCAAAAGTGTTTTATATGTTTTATTCAAGGAGATGTAGATAACTCCAAATTGAAAAATTTTCAATATATAGTAGCCTTCATTGCATTTTATTAATTGTAATCGAGTAACAAAATGATTTAAATAATTAGAACTTTTCTGTTTTTTTTCTTAATCAATCTAAAACAACATGTTATTAATTGAAAAAGTAAATACTTACCACGTGCAACGCATGTACTATTACACTAGTTAGAATAAAGGTAGATATTTACGACTACGACCAATCTTTTTATATTTTTAGCTCTCAGGTGTGTCTTTCACTAGTTCAACTTTATTTTCAAATTAAGTTATATTTGTCGTGATTCTTTAGGAAATTATCATGCTTTATTGTTTATGTAATTTCTATAAATAGGAGGTTGATCAATAAGAAATATAAGATAATTCGGTCTTCATTTCTTAGAATCTCTTTTTAGAACTTTTCTCTACTAAAAATTTCACGATAGAATATTTGGAAATGAGCATTTTAAAATTTAAATTCTTTTTAATGAAAGCAAATAATATTTAGAACGGATTAAAAAAGTAAATAAGACATTCAATTTGGAATGGAGGGAGTAAACAGTTTTGGCAAGCAACAATGTCAAAGTTTTTAGGTTAGATAATATTTAACAAGTCAAACAGAAATATTTGGTTTTTTTTTTTTTTGAGTTCATTGTGTTCATCATATTTTTTATGTTTTTCATATTTTACGTATTTTTTATGTTTTCTATATATGAGAAAATGAGCATCGCCTAATATTGTTTGATACATTGTTATTGATGTGGAACTATAGTAAATGCTACCGTGACCATTGCCGGGATCGATATCGATATTTGAAACCAGCTTAGGAGAATTAAAATTTAGATTACCATTTCCAATGTAAAGAATTCCTCTCAAAAGGATTCTTTACTTTTACTAGCGTAATACAAAAATCCAGATGATTAATCAAAACTTGATCCGTGTGGGCAGAGACGAAATCAAGACTTTAGATTTGGGAGCGACATTGACACCCAGGCGCGCAGAGAGAGAGAGAGAGAGAGAGAGAGTAAAAATGACGTAAAATTTTATTTTAGTCGGTAAAAATTTAAACAAGTATAACCAGATACTGTATACATAACATTGATCAAATTCAATATTTGATGGATGACGATAAAACTGCAATAAACAATCAAAATATATAATCTAGTTATATATTCAAACTCCAAAATTTTACAAGTATATAATCAATAATTGTCTTACAAATGTTTTTGCCAAAGTTTTTTTCTTCTTAAAAAAATAATAAATATCCAATTTTGTGTACTTCTCCTCCAATCCAATTAAAAAGGCTGGATGCTAAGGATAGTAATTAATTGAAATAAACTTTTTTTCTTATTTATCTTATTCTTGTGATTGAAATAACATAACTCTCCACTTATCCAAATTAATTGATTTCATCTTGTATTAAATTTATATTATTAGGCACTGATATTATTAGACTTGTGTCCAACTTATCTTTGATTATTAAGTATTTAACTTGCTAGAAGTTGTAGAAAATAAGGAGTGCAATAGGCTTAAAAAAAAAAGGTTGGGGAAGTCAAAAAGTACAAGATTGATACTTAAATTTATAGTGGCATATGGAATATTTAAGATTTTCCAGGTTAATCGGAATTCTTCAGTCTTGGGATTTCTACTCAAATGGCAGCTCCACAGATAAATTGGTGGACGATTGGTTGTAAGCAGAACCCAAAATTTTTACTTGAATAGGCAACTTTACATTAACATAAATAAAAGAATGCAATATGTAGAATTTGCTTAAATGTACTTAAGGGACAAATCAATACTTTTAAAGAGTAAATCAAATAGAAATTTAAATTTGCAGAGATAAGAAAAGCCATTTATTGTTGCTTATCATTTGGAAAGTGACTTTGGCGACCTTTCACTGATCAAAGAAAAACAAAATTGAGGAGCTTTCTTGCTCTCTCCATGCTGTTCATTTATTAGTCTAGTCTGTTTTATTTCAGAAACACAATTTGGCAGGTTCAAAACCAAAAGGCGTCATTAGGGGCCGGACAGACAGTCATTAGGAGCACCAAGCATTTTTCTGTATTCCGTGACCTTGATCCTATTGTATCTGCACTGCTGTTCCTGATTCCTATCTATTGCTGAGTACAAATTATCGATTAAACTTTCTGGTGATATTAGGAGTAGACCACAGTTAAAAATGCTTAAGCTAAATTATTAGCAGTTAATGACACATGACACGTGATATTATGTATCAATCATCGGTCACTTCTCTTGCCAATATGGGACAAACAGAGTATCTCAATGTGAAAATTTCAGTACCGAAGTATCCAAACAAATGAAAAACTTCCTTGAGAGGAGCAAAAATGAAAGGTAAAACTAACTTGAAAAGTACCAAGGGACCAACCAATCAATCAACAAGATAATTAGTTAATTATGAGAAGGGACCAAGCAATATTCAAACTTCCTCTATTTTGAAAAAAAATAAAAATTGAACTTATTCATCGTTTATTTTTACATGTACATGTATTGCAGCAATGCGCCAGACACAGAAACAGGATTCTGGGTGTTTAACAACATGTTACTGACCAATTTTGGTTCTTAATTGCCAGATTGGTCTTCTGATTTTACTTCAGGTCACACGCCATTTATTCACGTCTTCAGGGGGTCTATGGTCTGTAGACCCTCAGTTGTTTGTGTTTCTATTTTACTTCTGACTGAAGATTGCTCCAACTCTTTCAATTCCGATAATAAAAACCACTGTTCCAAGTTCCTCATTGATTCTTGCAAAGTAGTTACACACATTAGTGACTCATGACAAAATTGAATTTCGGAAATGCACACTATCTAAAACAACTAGCAGCAAAATTGAATCAGTGGATTCCATACACAAAAGTTAAGACTCCATTTCATCATACACCTACTTCTTCTACATGAACTGTGGGGGAAAGAAAAAAGAAAAGAAAATCAAAACGTTCTTGAAAACCTGGAGTTACCATTCTCGAGACCCATCCTCGAGCCAGGTGCTTGTTTCAGATTCCATCTCGGCTCAAAGAACACAGAAAATTCAGCTCATCCAATTAGTTACGAGTAGATGTAGTATCAGTCTCTTACAGCTGGCCAATACAGGGATACAATTTGAAAAATGAAATATTCCTACGTTTGTGTTTAGGAAGCATTGCTTCAGCTGTTGTGGATCCTTACTGCATACCACCTCCCATTTCCACGGAGCAACCTGACAAAACAGAAAACAGAGCAAAAGTTTGGTCAACTTGGGAATCCCAGATATCATGACTCTCAAAAGTCAACAGCTTGTGAAACAGTAAAGTAAACTAACACCACTTTTCGAATATTCGAAAAACTAGAACACTTGGGTAATCATGTATTTCGGTTTTAAATGAGTGTTAGTACTACTATTTTGTTGACTAGCTGTAGCGGATGCTAGACCTTCATTAAACTAGATATGTTATTTCCAAGGTATAAAGTATCCTAAGTGGATCTTTTATTGACTGAAAGCCACAAATCTCTCCCGAAGCCTGCAATACAGCATTTGGACTAATCAGGGGACCAAACCGTAGGTTTTAAGAAAGAAGCGTATCACCTGCAATATTGTCAATCAAAAAATTAGCTGTAAGAGCAGAAATCTTTTGCTTCCAGAATATCATTTCTAAGATCAAGAATCAATTTTCATTTGAGAACATAACGCGTACAAACCGAGAATTCAGAAGGAAATATGCACGCAGAACCTGCAAAATTGGCCTTAAAAACTTTAAATATGTACATTAGTTCTTATCATGTCTTCACTAATTTCCTCTGCACTATCTGCAGCTATGCACGAGGCATGAGAAATAAACAAAATTTCATCTTACATGAAGACAGTCCTAGAAATCTTACATTTTAAATTGCTTTTCAGAATTCTGTAGTCATGCTTCTTTGTCAATCACTCTTAAAAATTCCATCTCTAGCTGCTTGCAATTCCATCAACGCGTCCGTTATGTTCATCCTTTCTCTCGGTATATTAGCTGAACATGCAACCCCAACATGGAAAATTGAAGCCAAACATTTTTCAATTCTATGACTGGCGCATCTTCTGCTCTGATTTGCCATTGTACTTGACTCACTATTGCATTCTGATACTAAGTTAGGATCAGCAATCCTAATAACTTGATCCGGCAATGCCATTTTGACATAATTATGAAGGCAAAAGTTGTCTTTGAACAAGCTGTTTGTAGGCCGCATTCCAGTAAATATCTCCAGCAAGAGAATACCGTAGCTGTATACATCTGCAAGTGTTGATGCTGGTTCGCCCATGCCACATTCTGTGTTTGAAAACATTAAAAAAGAATTAAGAAAATCAGAGACCTCAACCAACTGAAGAATATAGCAACTTGCAGTAATACTTGGACGAAGGATGTTGATACAAAATATGATTAAGCCAATTATAAGACTTGTCAATGATGAACAAATATGCATAAGATTAGCAGAATTTGGCTCAGCAATGTCTCCTGGATTCTCATTTACATCAAAATGTTTCCAAGACAAGGCAATCTCAATCTCCATTTGAAAAGTTTTCAAGGTAATTAAAAAAAGGTATATTGTAATCACCTAAAGCAACGTATCCAACTGTTCCCACAAGTCCAATTGTTCTTGAACGGATCTCAACGGCAAGCAAAAGAGACCGTGCAGAGCCAAAGTCACCTAAATGAGCACATAGTTGCTCATCAAGAAGAATGTTACTTGGCTTTATGTCACGATGAATGAGTGGTATTTCACAGCAGTGATGAAGATACTCTAATGCGGAGGCAACATCTATGGCAATGTTCAGCCTCTGAATCAGGTTCAAGTTCTTTGGCTGCAGTAAGTTCGAGGAACTTGGATGTAACCAGTTTTCCAAACTCCCATTAGGCATGAACTCATAAACCAAGGCTTTGAATTCATTGCCTTTGAAATCAGTGCCTGAGCAAGATGTAATTATCTTGACTATATTTCTGTGACGAATATTCCTTAGAGCTTCACATTCTGCCATAAAACACTTTCTGGATCCTCGGTATTGAAGGTTCATAACCTTCACAGCAACTGTTTGCCTACCGTGCTTAAAAATTCCCTTGTAGACAGAACTGTATCTACTGGTGGCAATCAAATTGGTAGGAGAAAATCCATCAGTAGCTTGATGAATTTGTGTGTAAGAAAGTTTAGGATATTGATCCCCCAGAGGAGAGCATGAAAATGTTGTACTCGAAGTTCTTCTCTTTTTTTTTTTTTTTTTTATCCCCCAGAGGAAAGCATGAAGATGTTGTACTGGAAGTTCTTCTCTTTCTTTTTCGACAACAAAAAACAGGGATGAATGCTAGCAGGAAATAAATAAGAAAACTGAAAAACATAAAAACCAAAATTCCAGGCAAGGAAAAATTACTATTTGCAGATGAAACTTCCCTCTGGCATTCAGGCAATTGTAACAACTTTATACCTCCACATAGCTTTTTATTTCCAATGATTGCAAAAGCAGTAGAATTTGTAAAGAGACCTTCATTTGGCACTTCTCCTTCCAGCTCATTGAATGACAGGTTAAGACATTGTATGAAAGGGAAGCTGTCTATAAAAAGGCTCAAGGAACCGTTGCCAGAAAAGTTATTTCTAGAAAGATCTAGGAGTTGAATACCTCGCAGTCGCGCCAATGACGATGGAATTCTACCTTTAAAAAGGTTACCCTGCGCACTGAGAAACTCCAGAACTAGACAAGATCCCAGGGAGTCTGGAAGTTCTCCAGACAATCTATTGTTCGAAATATCCAAGCTCCCGAGATTTGTCAAGTTACCCACCTCTATGGGTAAAGATCCACTGAGACGGTTCCATGCTAAGCTGAGACTGAGTGTGAGGGAATCAAGACCCATAATTCCTTTAGGTATTGTGCCAGTAAGTCTATTATGTGAAAGATCCAATCCTTGCAATCTTCTACACTTACCTAAAGAAACAGGTATGCTTCCTTCTAACATATTTCCTTGCATTTCAAGAATACTCAGCAGAGTAATGTTTCCAATGGAGGCTGGAATCTCACCAAGGAATTTGTTTCCTGAAAGATAGAGCCCTTGTAGTTTGGTAAGTTTACCTATGGATTCAGGGATGCGCCCTGTGAGCATGTTCTGACTCATTGCCAGATTCTCAAGGTTGACAAGGCTTTCTAGATTATCAGGGATGCCTCCAGATATATAGTTTTTGTCAAGCCTAAAGGATGTAAGTCTGGTGGAAAGATTTGCAACAGAATTTGGCAAAGCACCTCCATGATTGTTAGCATTCAGATGCAGAACTCTCAGATTAGTGCAATTAGTCAAGGATGTCAGAAAGTTCATGCCGGTGCTATCATTACTTCCAAGTGGATTATTTGAGAAATCTAACCGTTGCAAATGTTTAAGATCTCCCATGTTCAAGGGGATGGATCCTCTGAAAGCATTTGTACCAATGTCAAAAATTACAAGTCCTGAAGCATTGGTTATGGATGCAGGAATAGGTCCAAGAAACTGGTTTTCTGAAACAACAAAGGTATGAAGCCTTGGATGGTTCAGGCCAAAGTCTGAGGGGAAAGAGCCGCTTAATAGATTTGACATGAGATTAAGATACTGAATTAATGAGATTTTAGAAAGCTGCATAGGTACTACACCGGACAATTTGTTGGAAGACAATTTAAGAAACTCCAAATTGGATAACTTTCCGAGTTCTGCAGGAATGCTTCCTTCAAGAATGTTATCTGATAGACTGAGTGTGCGTAAAGCAGACAGATTGCCCAGTGAAGGCGGTATTTTTCCTCTGAAATGATTTACAGAAAGATGTAACTCAAGGAGCTTAGACAATGAACTTAGCTCAGCGGGAATTTCACCTTCAAGACCATTTCTTTCGAAATTGATGATTCTAATGTCTGAATGAGTTAGATTTCTAGGAAATTCACCTTGTAAAGAGTTGTTGTAAAGTGAAATATGCTGCAGGCGTAAAAGTTGACTAAGCTCACGAGGTATTGTGCCATGAAGGAAGTTATTATCAAGGATGAGTTCCTCAAGAAAAGTCAGGTTACCTATGTAAATGGACAAAACACCACCAATTTCCAGTGATGACAGGTTTAAGGCAGTGACTCTCTGATCCCTGGTGTTGCATCTGACACCACGCCAACTGCAAAAATCAAAAGAATCGTTCCAAGAAGTTAAGGACTGGAAAGGATCACTCTGAATTTGGCTTTTGATGGCAAGCAACGCTTGCCGATCTCTCTGCTTTGAGGAATTGACCATATTGTTTGAAATAGCAGGTTTGACGGATGCTAATGAGTTCAGGAAACATAAAATATAAAACGGGAACGTATATGAAATTTGAACTTGAAAGCTCATTTGATAGGCGGAAGGGCAGAGCAAATGCAATATGTTCAATAAAGCAAAGCCTGGAAGACTAAAGACGAAGTGCAGTTTAGAATCCCATTTTTTTATGGAAATAACCAGTCCAAGGAAAAAGACATTATCGTATATGTTAACTAATGTAGATGTTTATTGGAAACTTCATCCGCATTGGACCACTGATGCTCATGCATTTGAACCATTGGTGCTCATGAATCGAAAATTGTTTTTATTGACTTTTCGCAATACAAGGAAAAACAATTATAAAAGGAACTTTCTTGCTCTTTTCTTGCTCGTTCATTTGCCTACTCATTAATAATTCATAAGCTCCAGTTTGTCTGTTTGGCCGGTGCGGAAGCCGTGTGGACTGGGGGCAACGACTGCTAGTAAGGGGCAGTCCACCCAGGACAAGAAGCATTTTTCCACATCCAATTTGGTTGTCAACTCATTTGCTCTTTCCTTCTTTTCTTTTTTTTTTTTTTTTTGTCCATCTTGTAAATGCAACGACATTTACAGTTACATTGCATCATTTTAATATTTACAATTGAAATTTCTCTCTTGTGTAACACAGGGTGAGGCTACCATAGCCCCAAGAAGGGACGAGGAGACGAGATAGGGGGAAAAGTTCCCCAAAAAGAAAAACCACAAAAAGAAAACCACAAAGACCTCCAGACCCCATAGAGGTACTCCACCGGCAGAAGTGCTGGTGGCTAATTCTGATTTAAACTTCCTAGAGGTACAAGAGTTTTCGTTACTATGATCGCAAGCATGCAAAATAGTAACAACCGCATTGCCTCGAGTGAATTTATGATGTATTAGGATTAGAGATCATCCAGTCTTCAAACTTCCAGCAGTTTGAAAAGCTATTCTGACTCTCAATAGCCATGTTGGTCTTTTTATGTTTCTTCAGGTCATATACGTCGTATTTATTTTCATCTTCCGGATGCCTATGATCTCCAGAATTTAGTTGCATTTGTTTGTACAGTCTACCTCAACAATGCTTCCAAACCATTTTTCAGAGTCTATCATTTGATTTTTACAAATCTTAATATTGTTGCCGGTGACAAGAATAATTTGTGAAGCCTTTGAAGAGTGGAATTGCACGGTATCTAAAACAATCACTAGTAAAATTGAATCGGTGCATTCCTAGACAAATACCAGTAAACTCTGTTTCATTATACAACTACTACAACATGAGATGTGGGGTAAAAAAGGAAAGAAACTAAAGCACCATTCTTGAAACCCATTCTCCAGCAAGGTGTTTCTTGCATCTAACAGAATCATCCAACAAAACTTGAAATACAGAAGAAACTGGTAAACAATAGATGCATGCTTTTCTTTTTTATAGCACTCTTACCCCCTCCGGCATTCAATTTCTGATTTGTGCAGTTAACTTACGGGTTATTTCTACTTCGTTATGTTTAACAAAGGGTTAAAAATAAGAGTTAATGCAGGCCTAGGGAAGTTAATTTGATGGTGAATACCAAATATTATTTTGCCATAGAACAAGTATGTTACAAAGTAAGTCTCTACATCAAAAGAAAATTTGTTGTGTTTGTTCTATTTAATTATATTGCTTGCAATCAGAGAATCTTTTGCTTGAAATTTAGACCATAGAAGCAATTATACAATAACTTGCCTCATTGTAGTTTCTATTCAACAGTTTCATCTACCCAACCAATGGTAAGCGAGTCAGGAGGAAGTGCAGCAGGATCCAGCTCCCAACAGTCTTTGGGAAGGCCAGGGGCCTCTTCCCCAGAAAGCTTCCTTCCAGGAATCTGATGTGAAAACAGTCTGAAGTCATCTTTTTCAAGCCATTTAATAGCATGAGCCCCAATATCTTTCCTCTTAAAGATTGACCTGAATCCATCAACCTTTTCAAGGTACGCCATACTCAAGCCATGGATCTCATTGTAGCTTGTTAAAAACACAACAATGTCATAGCAGGTCTTATCCTTCATGATTTGGTTTTTATCTGAATCCAAAGCCTTTTCATTATAAAGCGCCCAAATAGAACCCTTCTTCGGGTAGATCCCATACACTTCTCTTGCTGCTCTTTCACAAAAGGGAAGGTGTGAAAACATCTTCAGAGATTTTACTGAGGCCTTTTCAGAAACCTTAAATCTGCCACAAGAAATATGAAATCCCAATTTCTCCCAACTAATCAACTGCTCATCACCATTGCTTTGAAATTCTAACCAACTCAATTTCACCTGAAACGGATTCAGAGAAACAACTTCATCAATCAAAGCATAATGCCTAGGCATTCCATCCTCACTGTCATATATAGCCCACACTTGACCTTTCTTAAAGCTCCTATCCTCTCTATCCTTATCAAAATCGAAAAAATCTGAAGCTTCCACTGCCACAATCTCCCTATTATTCCTTGATCTTTTTCGTTTCTCAATTACCAAATCCCTACTACTTTTAGAAGCTCTTCTTCCTACAACTGCCATACTTCTTTCATTTGATGAAACCCCTTTTCTTCCCGTCTTCTCCCTTTCATTCACTTTTCCCGTTCCCATCTTCCTCTTCTTTTCATTTATCTTCTGCTGCTTCTTTTCTCCGTCCTTCTCCCTTTCCTCCTTTTCCTTCACTTTTCTCGTTCCCATCTTCCTCTTCTTTTCATCTATCTTCTGCTTCTTCTTTTCTCTGTCCTTCTCCATCTCCTCCTCCTCATTTTCATTCTCCAATTCAATCTCATCCTCCATTTGTTTATCATTTTCCGCCACCTCCTCATCCTCCTTCTCATTTGCCTCCTTATTTCCCATTACCTTATCTGTCTCCTTTTCTTTCTCCTTTTCGATCTCCTTTTCCTTATCCATCTCCTTCTCCTTTTCCCTCTCCTTCTCTGCTGCCTTTTCCTTTCCTTTCAACTTCATCCTCTCCTCACTCACTTTCTTCTTCGCTAACATCTGCATTTCAGCTAATGTCATCATCACTTCTTCGTCATCAATCTTCACTCTCTTTGTCCTAGCCTTTGTGGTCCTCGTCCCCTCAACCCCACCACCGCTCTCCTCCTTTCTCCTATTCCTCGACCTCAACCCCCCAATCACCCCATCACTATCCTCCAACCCCTTTTTCTTCCCCACATTCGCCACCACCCTCTTCCCTCTAGACGTCTCCAAAACCTCTCCAACACTACTCATTTTCCCAAGCTTCCTCGCCTTGATTCTCTCACTAGTCCTCACCCCAACATTCGCCCCAGCGTCACCCTCCTCAACCCTCTCCGCCGTCCCTGCATTCTTCCCCTTTTTCTCCTCCCCCACCACCACTTCCACAGCCTTAAAAGTCTTCTTACAACTAGGGCAAACCAAATTATGCCCAAAATACTTCCTCTCAAACTTATGCAACAGCCTACAAGTCGAACAAGCCGTCCAAAACGTCTCCACCTCCTCAACCCCACCTCCGGCCACCCCGGCCGCGGCCTCAGCCTCAATCTGCATAGCAATTCTCAACCTCATATCATACTCCTTCCTCCTAATTCTATCAGATAAAACCCTAAAAGCTTCCCCTACATGCTTAAACGCCTCTTCGCAGGCTATAAACGGGTTTTTATCGGGGTGTAGGGTTAATGCCAATTTCTTATACTGTTTTTTGATGGTATTTATATGGGCAAACCTCTCAATCTGCAGAATTTTGTAGTAGTCCGGCGGGGCTGGGGCGGTTGAAACGGCGTCGTTGGCGTCGTCGTCGTCGTGTGGTGGAGTTGAGGTGATCGGTTTGGTGGCTGTTCGGAGGATTTTGAAGGCGGTGATCATTTCGGGAAGAGCTTCGAGAGTAGGTTGGAGACGGTGGGCCCGCTTGGCGTACTTCAACGCCGATTTGAGGTTTCCGGCGACGTATTTCTGCTCTGCTAGGACTTTCAGGCGGAGGGGTTCTGATTCTGGTTCGGGTCCGGATGGGTTTTTTGGGTCCGGATTTTCATCTGCCATTTTTGTCGGGTTTGGGAGCAGTAAACGACTGGGAGGGAAGGAAAAAGTAAACTAAAGGCCGCTTTGCGGGGCAGTAGACGTCTAACGAAGAATAATAATAATAATAATAATAATAACTCATTTTTAATTTTTATTGTTTGTGATTATCTACCTATATATATTTACCTACTATATAAAAAGGTAATACCCAGGCACGAGAGCTGCCCACGTGTTGAGGCTTCATTGGCTGTTCGAATGTCTTTTAGAGCAAATGAGACTAGAAAGACCTTTGTGTCCTGCTCAAAAAAACTGAAGTGCTAAATAGTTTCAAACTGTTTTGGCTTTTTCTTGTAATTTTGCCTTCCCAGCGTGCATGTTTTGTAGGGTGGAGGGTGGAAAAACCTTTGTGTCCTACTGGAAAAAACTAAACCGATGAATAGTTTCTAACTGTTGGACATTTTATTTGTAATTTCATCCCAATGAAATGAACCAACAGTTTCAATCTATTCTCTTGTTCTTTTATCAGTTCGCCCGCAGCTACCCATCTCATGCCCCATCAATTCCTCCTACTTGTTCCAACTTAGTCCCCAGATTTTCTGCTACTTGTTGCCTTTTTCCTTTTTTCTCCTTACCGCTCGATGGATTTGCTTTTTTGGGTCCATGAATTTTCCATCGTCGGATTTAGCCGAAACAGGCATGATTTCTTGCGAGACCCCTCTACCGAGACGTGCTGTCAGTCCTTGCGTGTCATTGGGGCTTGTTATCTTATCGCTTCACAATCACTTTGGTAAAGACCCTCTTCTACCACAAGCTTCATTTTCATTAGGTTTTTCTTTCCCTACTATATCCAGCTTATTTGTTGTTTCTCCTCTTTGTTTTCTTTTTCTCCTTTTTTGTTGTCAAACTTTACCATCTTACATAGGCTTATTCTGACCCATATTATCTTCTGTTTTTCCTTTTGTTGCAGGTTGGGAGATTTGTAGTTTGCGTGGCTTCTTCCTGGTATGTGAGCTTTATGTTTTTTGATTTTGAAACAAAAAAAAAAATCTGCTTTCCTACCGTTTAATTTCTTCATTTATATGTCAATTCCATTTGTATTTACGTCACTTGGATTTTTATTTTTCTCCTCCGATCATTTTTTTTCAGATTTGACTGATATTTGGCAGTTGATATCTTGCTTTGTTGTGTTCCTTTTTTTTTTTTTTTTAGCTTCTTTTAATATGACCGTTGTTGCAAGCTGATTGAGCCAATTTTAACATTCTAAAATTGTATGGATTTTATCCAAAAAAGAAAAAAAATAGTGCTCCCCTGAAATCTTTGTAAAAAAAAAAAAAAAGGGAGTTTGATCTAGGGTCTGTTTTTCGGCATCTTCCCATGTCAATAACTAGATGTCACATAAACTAAAATTGATAGTGTAACTTAAACCGAATAGAATTTGTGACTGTTGTTAGGAAGAATGACTAGGATGTTATAAAGTTGAATGTTAGCGTACTTATAAATATTCTTCTCTATTTTTACATGGTACTAATTTTCAGCCCTCTTGGTGAAGACTTCGGTATTCTTTTGGGAGCAACACTTATGTATGACAGATGAGTTGTGGGACTATTGAATGAGGATGACTTGAGTGAGGAGGAAATTGTATGGAATGAAGTTCATAATGGAAAAAAATTTTGTGTCCAAGGTTATTATTTGTAATTACTGTTAATGACTCTTAATGTATGGCCTGATATATGTTTTGTTGTTGAGAGAAGCTTCTGTATTTCGCAAGCTTCATTTTTTTTTCTCACACTCTGCAGGTAAGGGACCTGAAAAATAGAAATATGAACAGAAGATAAGGAAATTGAAACTCAAATGAGTAGCATTTCACACTGTGTTGTCAGTAGAGGATTATCCGTTACTTCTTGGTAAAATTGATTAAATATTAATTGATCTTTTCTATCAGTGAATATCTGCCTGACCATTCTTCTCTTTATTACAGAGTCAGTAGACCTTCATGTTCGTCTACATACTTCCTTGTGGTACTTCCAATGAAGGTTTAATGCCAGATTTTTTTTTTTCCATGAAGCTTAATTTTTTTATTTGGTCCATAGTATAGATGCCCAGTCCTCCTTCCGGGAAAGTGTGCCTTTTAGGTTGCGGACATATTTGGCTGTGGGTTACCATTTTGTGCTGTTTCATATTCTTGGTAAGTTTCTCATCAACCTGTTGTGCTATTCATTATTAATTATTTTAACAAGCGCTTGTACTTCTCTGATTTTTTCCAACATCGAGAATCTTGTTGAAGTTTATACAACTGGTCTGCTATT
Source organism: Mitragyna speciosa (assembly GCA_024721245.1). NCBI lineage: Eukaryota > Viridiplantae > Streptophyta > Magnoliopsida > Gentianales > Rubiaceae > Mitragyna > Mitragyna speciosa. The sequence continues at coordinate 24,009,146 of CM045557.1, forward strand.
TTCTTTATATTATGAACTTGCTGATCAGTTCATGGTAAGCTCAAGTGTAATGATTAAGAAATGCTACATTAGATAAGTTGTGGCATGTCAAGAAGTTAATAACATAGTTGTGTTGGCCAATTGAGCTGGTTGTTTCAAATTATTACTAGGCAAGATAATCATTAGTACCCTATTATGGTATTATGATATGTATATCTATGCTATTCCATCAAATGACCAATGTAGGTGAGGTATGAGGAAGTGGGTTCAGTTCACCAAGAACCTAACAAATGATGCATCTTATAGAATTGAAAGTGGAATTGGGAATGCATGTACCTGGTTTAAACAATGAGAGGGAAGATATGACTAGAAAGCATCTAAAAGCTTCAAGATCTGCATTTGCGGCTTTAATTATTCTATTGAATCAGGAAATTGTGATCTTATGTTGATGCTATTCATGGGTTTTCCAGATAATGTGATGCTTTGAGTTCATTGAGGAAAGCAGTATTAGCAGTGGCATCGTCTGCAAAGTGGGCATCATTATGGAATAGAATATTAGGCCCTTGGTATGCGAGGGAAGTGGATTCTTCATACGAATGTGTATTTGTAGCTTTATTGTAGGGACCATGATGTCTAATATCCTCTTTTCTAATTGTACTGTGAAGTCTAATTTTATAAGCATGCTTGGGCTGGGACAAGTGAATTGTCACCAAATTTCTATATCTTCTTAAAGATGATTTGTGTCTACTTATAAAAATTATTCTTGGTCTGGAACTTGAAAACAACTTGTGAATATGGAAATTTTAAAAATCTTAAAAGAAAATTTCATGTAACTGATGTATAAGACTTGCTAAACATACAATATGTCTATAAAAGAGAATAAGATTGAGATCTTTTAACCAAAAAATAGCTGGTACTTTGTTGCGTTATATACTAATCCTAAGATATTTCAAGGTTATGTGTGTAATGTACAAGTTTGTATGTGTGCAATCTTCCTTCAAAACATTTTTTTATCTTAATGTTTGCACTTGCATGTGTAAAATGGTAGTATAATTGACATTCGTTGGTTTGATGTACCAAACGGGTGCATGTCGAAAATGATTCGCACCTTCCAAATGCGTTGATTTAGGTGCATTTTCAATGACGAACACTCTAGCCTACCCTTAAACAATGGAGAAAAATTGGAACAAACATCTTACACCCTGAGATATATGCATTAAGAAGTCTTCTACACCTTTGTTTTTATGAAGAGGTTACAGTCTGCACTAGGCCACTCTAGATTGATGGGAGAATTTTTTCATTTATCAACCAAATTTCATATATCAACTGGAAGGGTATTCATAATTGCCAAGTATATCTTCTGTGTCCACCCTTATAAGAGCATTTGCTTAAACATCCAAAAGCCTAATGCTAGAGATATTTCCTGGGCAGTGGCTGTGCGCCCCTCCTACTTATTTTTATATAAAAACTTACAACTCATGGATATATAGTTTGTTATTAGTTTTCAAACTTACAAAAAAAACAAAAAAACGAAAGCCAAAGTGGATGAGTGAAGATCAGGACAGTGTGTTAATATATAGGAAAACAACTTCACACATAATGGGAGAAGATATGAGATTGATTTGTTTGAATGCACTTCTTTCTTCTACTCGATGGTGATTTTATGCCGTACAAAATGGAAAAAAAAAAATAGAAGAATAAAAGAGGTGAATAAGAAATATCACTTTTACATACTAATGTGATGATTTAGCACTCTATGATGATTTTGCCAAATTACGAGTCCTAAGCATGATATTATCACAAAGGCTAGTCATTATATATTTTAAAAATTCTATTTTAGGCATCTCATTTAAGGGAGTGTTGAATCATATATTATATCCTAATATTACTAAATCACCAAAGTTAGAAGTCTTGTAAAATTGAAATATGTACACGAGAAAACATTTTGAGATGACTTAAATTCTTACCTCATAAATATACATCACAATAAGTTTGCTCAATTATTATACAATCTTACCTCATAAATATACATCACAATAAGTTTGCTCAATTATTATACCAAAAAAAATTGTATTTAGCTTGAATTTTCTTGATTTAGCAACCAATGCCTTAAGCCCTATCTTTGTAGCTCTGTCGTAGAGCAGGATGTTAATGTCACACTCCATGCCCGGAACATAATACTGCCGTGACCAGGCTAAACTGAGTCACAAAGCTCAAAAGGTCAAAGCATCTAACATGAACATCCCAACTATTACTTAATAAAGCCATTAACAATATCCCAAGTCGAGTAATAACATTAGATACAAGTACATTGTCATCCAATACCATAGTATTCAGATCTCTAAATACACAATTCTAAATATTTATCACATTCACTAGAGTCTCAATTCAACAAGCATAGTACAAACATAGTCTAAGTACATAAATACAAACTACTACTAGCTTACTAACATCTAATCACCTTGTTTCTTCCGAGTATCAGCACACTCTCCTGTCACACCATCATCAAGCATTGCATATCAACAATGAAGGGGTGTGTGACAAAAATCACTCAATAAGTGGCAAAAGTATCACCTTGTGACTTGAATTTGTCATACATATAGCTACGTTCATATAAGTACGAAGAAACTAGACAATGCACAATTAATTACGAATCCAATATCAAGTATCAAAACCGGACAATGCACTCAAACAAAGCATCATTGGATTCAAACAAAGTCCTAGGATACCCAGTCATTCACTGCAACCCTGGTTGCCCAGTCATATTGACTTTTACCCGATCAGTTCGGTCCTACTGACTATCACCCGGCCAGTTCGGTCCCACTAACTATCACCCGGCCAATTCGGTCAAACATGCAACATCATACATGCATTCGTTTCATTGTTCAAATAATTCATTTAACAATTCGTTATTCGATAATTCATTTGTGTCACATATATTATCAAGTCATAGTAAAATGGATGCATAATCACAATCAAGCCATTTACTATAGCAAATAGGATTTCAAAACAATTATACTTAGCAATAACTCATTTCCAAAATTCAAGGGATACAAGTCCCACTTACCTCGATCTGAGCAAACTCAATACTTCACGAAAGATTGACAACGTTCTTCGCCTAAAACATACTATTAAACATCCAATCAAACACTAGTTCTATCAAGAAATCATAGTTAGAGTTTTAACTCTAGATGCAAAACACACAATGGAACGAATATACTAGAGAAAAAGGTGATCCGCAAGTGAAGGAAAGCGATCCCCGCCCTCGGATCCCCCCAAATTGGCTCGCGGCTCCCCAAACAGAGGTGAGCCACGGCCAAGCGCGGCTGGCCTTGGCCCTGCCCGCGGCTGACTGGCAAAAACTATCCGTGGGCTGGTAACCTCGAGTTGCGTCTCAAGTGAGCCTCACTAGCGGCTCGTAAGTCAGAAGACTTGCCGAAGAGTGAGAGCTAATCGAGCCATGCCCGTGGCTCAGCCCAAGCTGCTCACGTCTCACTGCGAAATTTCTCCAAAATGATGCCCTTTATACACTCAACCCTCACACTACTCAATCCTAACATCAATCAAACACCAAAATGGTACACCAAAACAATAATACCTCACATAATACCCCATACACTACATAAATCACAAACACAAGTCATAATCACACATTAACCCTCAAATTTACTACACTCACTATGAAAATCAACTACCCCATCTTATATCCCTTCACTACCCATACATAGTACAAGACCATAAAGCATAAATCACTCTAAAAGTCCCATTAATCACCCATTAATTACATTACACCCTATAATAAGCAAAGACCCAAGAATGTAAGGTAAGATTTGGGAAATTACCTTGAGTGGGAACTTGGATAGAAGCTTCAAGGTTTCCTGCACTTGTTTTCCTTTGAGAATGAGATCTCCCACCACCTTCTTCAAGATAAATGGGAGAAGTTTAGAGATTGAGAGGGAAAGAAAAGGGAAGAATGAGAGCTTTCAAAACCAAAAGAGGAAAAGAATGAAATAAGGAGAAGAAGCCCTAGTCTTTTGGGGTGAAGAAAACAAGTTATCCAAATTGCAATCAAGTCCCTCTTGGTTTTCAATTTACACTTTCACCCAAATCCTGCCAAATTACAAGAATGTCCCCTAAAGATTCTTGGTGTTACAGTTAATCAGATAACGGTCATATATTCGATTCTTACTTGAAAATGAGCTAAAAATGTAACTTAGCTAATGAGCTAAAGACGTAACTCTTAAACGAAGCATTGAAGAGCGAAGGGACTCTCGGGGAGAGACACAAGCGCTTGTCTTCCCTCCCTGACTCCTTGAACAAGCAAAAAGAAGGATGTATCGCAGAGGCATCCAATTGAGGTCCATAATCAGTTATCTGAATATAAAATACAGAAATTTTATGTTTAACACCGCCTAAAGTACCACCCCATGTTTGGTACGAAGAAATGGGGTGGAATGAAAAAGTCTTTCTAATTTGTCCATTTTATTTTCATGTTTGGTATAAACATTTTAAGTTGAAAATTCCTTTTTCACCTGGAATGCCATTTCAGTTTTTTCTTGAAATTTCATTCCTAAACAAAATCGAGAGAAAGGCCTTTCCAACTTCATCTTGGAAAATCCTTAAAAATAGGAGTCAATTTTATCCCCACACATTTTTTTCTACTAATTTTTTTAACCTAGGATACATTAACTAATTTTTAATTTTAAAATTTTCAAAAAATATTAACTTTTTAATAACTTCAATTAATAATTTTTTATGATTTTTAAATCACAATTATTTTATATATGTGCTTAGAATTTTTTTATTGTTGCTATAAAAATGTTTAAAATACTATTTTTAAATTTTATGAAAATGTGTAAAAAATAAAATTTTTATAAATTAAATTAAATTGTGAATGTAGTTTCATTATTAATTTTTTCACATTATTAATTTCAATGCTAAAAATTATAAAAATTTTAAAATTAATTAAAGAGTATAATTAATTTAATTTTATCAACAATATTAAGAATTTTAAAATTAAAAATATTAAAGTCTTTTGTAGACATAGAATTACAAACAAACAAAATAAAAATATTATATATTCTAGTGCAAAGAATTAAGGGTAATTAAGTCAAATTAATATATATTTTATTCTATTCTGACACCTAAATGTGATTATACCAAACGTTGGAAAAAGAATAGACATTCTATTCTGATTTGAATTATCAAATAATGGACTGAAAAAAATTTTTCCAATCTATTGTGAGAGGAAAAACATTTTGGATGAAAAGACCTTTCCATTCTGGACTATTTCAGTATACCAACCGTGAGGTAAAAGCTTTGGGTGGGTGAAAAGTATTGTACACCGGGCTTTAGTTTGATTTCTTGAAAGTTTGACTAGAAAATACCTAATTTTTGGACAGTATAAAGAAGTTGGTGTTTTTTTTTTTTTTTTTTTTTTTGTGGTTTGGTTGGCGTTGGAGGCCCGCTGTATTAAATATGAATTTAGGCCATGCTTGGAAACAAATGAAAATGTATTAACATTATGCGTATTAAAATTACTTAAAATCCCCATCTAAATAAATTTTAATGCTTCCACAAAATTAGGAAATACGGGCACTCCTTCAACGAAACGGCAAACGAACAGGCCAAGAAACAACTGCCCGAAGCATTTCATTATTTCATAATTCATTACAATGAGAAACTATTTTCTGCTTCCGTATGTGATACACAGTACTAGTTTCAGTTTTCATTATTAACCCAATGTGTTCCACTGCATCTGCAACGCACACCAATTCGGTTTGAGACTGATCTAACATTCACAAAGGTCAAATAGAAATAATAAAAAGAGAGAACAAATTTGCAATACTCTTCAGAATCTGCCAGCCGACTCGAGCAAACTCATCCTGGAGCCAGGTGTTATGTCCATCTGAAGGGATCTTCCTAGAGAACTTCAAAGCAGATTGAAGAAACTATGATCTTCCTAGAGAACTTCAAAGCAGATTGAAGGTTGTTTTAATTGAGCCACTCAAGAAAATTACACCAACATGGTCAGCCATGGGATCACAACTACATAATGATGTTTCCCACTTCACGCAGTAAACATGCTAGTTCACAGAGGTGTCACTTCCTTCCAGCGAACACAGTAAGCAAACAAGCAAAACCATTACAAGTACTTCACCATCCCGCGACCCTCCACGCTGAGTTTTGTAGCTTGAAGCTGCTTTTTTTTCGGAGCTTTCAACTGCTGCAACTTCTTATTCATCTGCCATTAGCAAAAGGGAAAAACTTTACTTCACTTGTCCAAAAGTCAAACTAGAAACAAATAATATCACATCAAAAGCCACAAAAATATACAGGATAGCCCCATAACAGCCCCTGCATACCACATACCAGCAAAAACTGAAAGCGGAAAGTTAAATGGGAAAAATTGAAACTGCATGTTGCCAATAACATACGATTTTTCGGCAACAAAGTACAATTAGGCTAACATGGATAGATTGTTGGAAGAGAAACAGGATGCTTGGAAAAAGTCATGTTCATTCATGCCTTGAGATTCCAAGAAAAAGACACAAGCTCCCTCTGATATGGAATTTTTTTTTTTTTTAAAACACAAAATCTTGGTTATGCCTGATTCAACACCCATAAGTTCATTGATAAGTACATAGGCTTGCTATGCAATGAAATTCTTAGAAATATGAAAAATCACACAAGGGAAAATATATTAGGTGTAGATATTATGAGGCTCTAGGCCTTCAATGAAATAGCCCACTATAAATTCAATGTGATAGAAGCGAAGATTTAAAGAAACATCAGAGAGATTTAGCGAAGATTTAAAGAAACATCAGAGAGATTTACTCGTATTTTCAACAAATTCTACAAACCAAAAGCAAGTCTCTGGTGACTGCATTAACTGCAATAAATTCTTTCTTAACAATGAGCACTTGAAGGAAAAATACCAACCTTCAGACGGCGCTGATCTTGCACAACTTGTTTAGCCCGGGCCCTAACTTCTTCCGGATCAACTTTGGATTGGGGTCGCACAACAAAATCCATAGACATGGCTTCAGGTCTAGAGGTATACTGTCTAGAAGATGACTGGCCAGATTTTGATCCCCTGGAAAATTCTCATACAAGTCAAATCCAAAAACACATGCACCAAGAACATGGAAAGCAAATTACTATGGAAAATGTCACATTAATTAACAATAATCTTACTGTGCGTAGCCAGCTAAATCAAGATCATCATCTTGGGATTCCATTCCAGCACCTTTATTCATTGGCCTGAAACAATGTAGGAAGAAGAGGTTAACATTTACTTCATAGACTAAACAAGATGTCAAAATATCAACCGAAAAAGAGAAAAAAAAAAAATCAAAGATCAAGGTACTTTTTAACAGACGGCCTCCTAAATGCAGCCCTCTCATCTTCATAGTTACGCATGTCCTCAAACCTTGTGCTCTTATTGAATATTGGTCGACTCTGCATAAAAGACATTCAGAAGTTCAGAATAATAAGCCCATTTTGGCGCTAATTTACCAGAATGAACAAGCAGTGGATAGTTGCAATAATGAAAATGATCTACAAACAAGTTTGTCAGTAACAGAATTTGCAAAGGCTAAAGCAAATTCACTATAAGTTATAATCCCTGTATTTCAAAACAAACTAAACATCAGAAATGATATCTATCATCTGTAAATGTGACACAGATTTCCTTGGATGTCCAAAAGAGAACTCAATTCTGATGACTCATGTTAAGCATCCAAGGAACATAAAACCAGAAGCTGCTACTTCTAGCACCATTCACTCCCCTATACCATCGTACAAGAAATGGCAAGAAAAGAGTAGTAGGTGGGGAGAAGCAAAAGAACTGGAAGAAAAAGAACAAGCGATTTACAAAATCCGCATTACCCATTTATCAACCAAGTCCTTTGCGAGTCTCCGGTTGGCAGTTGTCTCTTCATCTGATTTTGATAGAAACATAATAACCTGCACACAAAAAAAATCATAAAAATCCAAGAATAGCATTACTGCATCTACTAATAAATTAATCCATGAAGCAACAGGAGAGGAAATGAATCATTTTGAAGAGTGTTGCTACACGGTGAGAAACCTCACCTTTCCCAGACCACTTTTCTTTAGTTGCTCTCTTCTATCATACTGCTCTAAATCAATTGGGAACTGCAGAATAAATGGATTTCCTTAGCTCCCATTTAACCAACAAAAGAAAGCAATAAGCATTTCGAGGATATTCATACTAACGATGAGAAAACAATGTTCATACATCAGTAAGAATTTTCAGAATTGCTGCACGGATGTTTATATTGGGTAAGCTTCCATCAGGAAGGGGCTCGAGCCAGTTTTTCAAAAGTGTCAAAACTCCATGATCCAAAAATTCTTGCTGCAACTGCTTCCTGGACCACGTGGAGAAAATGACATAAGGGATGAGAATAAAAATTGATTACATGCAAAATGAACATAAACTCAGAGAAAAATATGAGAAAGGAACTCACTTTGAGAGAACCTCTGTAAGAAGAGGCAGCTTCTTGAGTTTATTTATTGCAGGTTTACTTTGTCTATTTAGTTCTGCATCTTCTTCTGCAACAATTTCAAGCTCAGCCATGACATTCTCAACCAGTAATGCAATCTCTCCTGCACTTTTTTCATTTTTCTTCTTTTTCTTGCCCATTTTGAAGAGTTGCTTGATTTCATCATCCTCCTGTCCTTCTTCTGCCTATTCAATCACATGATAAAACGCATTGAAAAGGCAATAAATTCAGATTCACAGAAGAATAAGTTCCATAAAAACCACATCAGTTGCAGCACAATCCTATTCCAGTTGTGCCTTTTCCTAACTCCAAATCTAGAAAAGGGACTTTGTAAAGGAGAAAAGCTGGGCCACTAATAAAATAAAACATACATAGACACAAGCAATTGAAAGAATGCTTAGTTGACATAAAACGGAGCAAAGAAGTCTGGAATTCTAACCTGAGGCGCATCACCAGGAGAATGTTCTCGGTCACTTCCATACCGGTCAGCTGGATCCAAGCCAGAGTCATCTATGAAGTTATCATCATCCAGTGTCCTAACACCTTCTCTGTCATCCTAAACCACTATTGAAAACAATCAAAACAGTATGCCACATAATGCAAAATTCAGCACAAAATGAAACCACAAGCACAGTGCCATCACTACCTGTAAAGTAGTTGTGCAAGTGTGCTTGAAAAATTATTAAAGATTCTCTAATAGAAGTACCCAATTCATATGTAAGCAAAATAGTCGTCTGTGGAGAAAATATGGCATCTAGTTTGGACACTAATAGCATTAAAAAGTATAGATTTAAAATTTGTCAACCCAAACTAAAATCCCACATCACGACTTCCATTCAATTTTTGTTCTTGCAAAAGGATTACACAAAAACATGCATACTAGAGCATCCACATGATTGTATTCAGCAATGCTAGCTGCACTTCATCCATCAACAAAAAAACATTTCCTTGCTGGATAGGAAGGCATCAAACTGTTCTTCTTTTTCTTTTTTCTTTTTTTTTTTTTTGGGGGGGGGGGGGGGTTGGGGGGCGGGGGTGTTAGAAATTCACTGAACTCCCATCAAAGAGACCAGAAAACTTCATGCTCCACATTTGCAACAAAACCTGATTTGGTAGTTTCCCTACATTACTACCCTAGAACTGCAGCAACACAAACCATTCAACTCACCAATTAAAAGTTAATCAAATTCCTAAAACCCAAATAACCATAAAGCCTAAAACCCAAATATTTCCATACGAACCAAAATCCAGATATATGCATTCAGTTAAATTCTACGCAAAGCCAAAACCACCAATTCATTAAAAGTTCCAAACAGGATAACAATGGGAAAAGAGCAAAAACTTTATACAGTTAAACTAGCTACGAACCTCGGAATCCCCTCCAGCAATGGTATCCCACATCTCCTTCATCTCAGGATCACCTTCATGATCCCCCAATCTCCCTCCTCCTCCAGAATACCCTCCTTTTCCAGTCTTATTAAACTTCTTCTCCCCTTTTCCTTCCCTCCTCTTCTCCTTCTTCCTCCTCTCCTTCCCCTCCCCCACCACTCTCTTTCCCCAACCTCTTCCTCTTCCCACCACCTCCAGACGATGACGACGGCCCTCCTCCATCCTCCGACTCATCCCTCACCAAACCCGCCAAGTCATCCCCCTCTCCAACCCCATAATCCCCTTCATCCACATCCCTCAGCCGAGAATCCTGCACCGGCTCGCTCTCAGCAGACGACTTTTTAATCAGCCGTTTCCGCGGCTTCGATTTGTACTCATCGTGGACCGGAGTGGGCGGTGACCGCTCCCTACGATTCCAAACGTCGTCGTTTTCATCATCATCATCCAGGAGATGATGTTGCCGATGCTGCTGCTGCTCCAATTCATGATCGGAGTTGAAATCATCGTCATAATCCATCAATGGCTCCCCATCTTCATCTCTATACCTACAGTTAAAAAAAATTAAACAAGAATCAATTTTCGGAAAAAATCAAGAAATTGAATCAAAAACCCTAACCCTAACCCTAGATATTGAGTGAGAAAAAGAGGAATGACTTACGGGTCGTTTTCGTAACTCATAATTTGAGGGATTCTTGGATTGAAATTGAGAAAATGAACGAAAAAAAAATTTTTTTGGATGAGTACTATATATATATAGGGATCGTAGTGTAGAGAGAGATACAGGGCGTGGTATGTACTGGTCAGTTGCTGGAATCAAGATTAGAAGAGAAGAGGAAAAATGGATAAAAATTGGTGAAGAAAAAGATTTTGGGATTGTTTTGGGGCTTTTAGTGATGAACAAATTGGCATTTAAATAGTGAAATAAAATTTAAATATTGAAGAACAAATTGGCATTTGGATTATTCCAAATATTTATTACTTGTATGCCTGAATTATTTATCAAATTTTGACTTAAGTTTAAGCACCAAAGATTTAATTATAAACCTTCTTAGTTTCATGAATTCGCTAATCATGTGAAATCTGACACTGTATACTCGAAAACCCGACACGAACCGAAAACCCGATACGAATCTAATCCGAAAATAGCGGGTTTGGATTGGAGGTTTGCTGGTTTGGGGGATCGCGGGTCGGACGCGACTGACCAGCGAAGAAAAACAGGTTGGGTTCGGGTCGACCCGCGGTGGACCGCGAACCCGAAAAAAAAAAAAAAGAAGAAGAAGAAGAAAGAAGAAGAAAAGAGAAATGATCAAATACATTTTTTGCAAATAGTAATATCAAAGTCGCTCATTAACATACACTTAATTCCTCTTACAATTTACTTTAATAAACCTAAGTAGAATTATTAATTTTTCTTACAATTTACTTGATTAATTATCCAATGAATGAAATTTGTGTTTGAATGTGAATAAGTGGAATAAGGCATTAATTATTCAATGAATGAAATTTGTGTTTGAATGTGAATAAGTGAAACAAAGCTAAAAAATGTTAGTAGTAGTTTTTTTTTTTTTTTTTTTTTTGAAGAAAAGAGGAAAGAAAAGACATTAAAACACACACACACACACACAAAATGATCAAACACATTTTTTGCATATACTAATATCCGAAGTCACTCACTAAAATACACTTAATTTCTTTTACAATTTACTTTGATAAACCTAAGTAGAATTCTTAATTTTTCTTACAATTTACTTGATTAATTATCCAATGAATGAAATTTGTGTTTGAATGTGAATAAGTGAAACAAAGCTACAAAATATTAGTAGTTTTTTTTTTTTTTCAGGTCGGCGGGTCGACTCGCCAACCCAGTTTCGGGTCGTGTTTGGGTTGAGCATTTTCGGGTTGGCGGGTTGGGTTCGGGTTGGCGAGGTTGACTGTTATACCCAAGTCTCAATCCGACCCGCTAACCCACCAACCCGACCCGTTGCCACCCCTACTCTCACTTTGCTAATCACGTAAAATTCGCTTTTGTCTAATTTTTACTTTGCTAATCACGTAAAATTCGCCTTCTTTTTTATATTTGCGAGAAGTTTTTGTAAGTTGACGCATTTAGTTTTTTATTTAAAAAATTGTTTTGTGATATTTTTAACTACTTTTTTTCTGACACTTATAGATTTTTTTAGAGCTAAAATATTGACTTTCCTTTGTATTTTGATTTTCAACTTTTTTAAAGTCAATTTATACAAAATTTAGAATCAGTCTGGAACAAGGCCTTAGAATCAGTACAACTTTGATAATTATACATGTTTATTAGTAATCATTTTATTCATTATTGGTTTTTTTATCTTCCACAAATACATAGCAAAGTTAGAAATTTAGCCCGACAAACAACCCTTTTGTGTACTGAAAAAGTTATTCTTCCTGGTGTATAACTTGCATATCCAATTATGGCTCTCTTGAGATTTTCTATTCCTATGAGTTATTATTATTCTATAGATGATTGTGTTCTCTCACTAATGTTTAGAGTTGGTGCTATTTTCTTGCTTCAAGTTTATTAAAGTACAAAATAATGCAAGATCCACAATTTATTTGCTTTTTGGGGCCTCAATCTTGAGCTATAGAATTGAGGGAGGTGACATGCTTGGGCCAAAGGAAAAGTATATAATACACCACGTGCACTGCCACGTGGTGTACTAGAACCAATAATTTATCGCCATGTGGCAATGGTGGGTCATACCTTGTATTATTTGGCAATGTGTGATTAGTTCTAGTACACCACATGGCACGCCACGTGACGCGCGTGGTGCACGCAATACTCACTCTTGGGCCAAATGGAATATCATTTTGGGAAACAGCAACTTTTACTCTTTGAAATTAGTGTAGAGAAAAATCATGATTTGACTAATTGTATTTTCAACTATTTGAATTTTTCCTAAATCTATGATTATGGATTATACTGAAGCCTCAGAAATGAGCATGTTCCAGTCAAGTGTTTCAACCTCCCTTAAATAATAACCTATACAAAGTCTTAAACGAAAGTTTGGATACAATTGCAGTAGAAGAAATTAAGAATTTCCCATATATATTTCTAGAATTTCCTTGATTATTTGAGGACTGATTGCCAATTTGAAGATTAAGCAGAGGGACTCTTGAGATTATTTCATAGACCCTTTACAATATGAAATGCAATTCTTGATGAATCGGTTTTTCTAAACATGATGAAGATTTTGATGACTTGATATGTAATAACTTTCATTGAACATTAAAGATACAAGGTGTGAAATAAAGCCATTGTGTTCGTTGTGAAGAGCTATATAGTGTTCTTTGAGAGTGCTGGAGCTTTTTTTTTTTTTTTTTTTCCTGATTCGTACAGGAGAATGAAAGTACAATTAGGGTTCATTTGGTTGAATGTAAAATGTTTTATTTAAAAAAGTAACTTTTTTAAACATATTTTAATGGAAAAAGTAATTTCTTCTATAATTTTTTAGTGTTTGGATGACAATGTAAAAATCTTTTAAAGGGGGGTTTTTTATGTTTAATTTTTTTAATATGAGTTAAAAGATTAATAACAATTTAGTTTATGATTAATAAGGAATTAGAGTCAAGTAGAGATGTTTCGTTTAAAATTAATCTATAAGATAATATACTAGTAATTTATGTGTAACTAGAGATATATTATTATGGGATCCAAAATGAAAAATAAAATGGGTGAATAACAATTAAAAACAAAAGTTAGTTTCGTAAATGAAGTTAGAAAAGTAAATATTTAATGTTTAATGTCACGCTTGAGTTCTTCGGAAAATAACATACACTCATCAAGCCCGTAAATTGTTTTTAGCCAAAGGGAGGAAAATTAAAAAAATATTTTAGTAGGAAATATTTTTGGTTTGACACTAAAAAAATTTTGAAAATATTTTCTAGGGAAGACAATTTCAGTTTAAACAAATAGACCATAAGAGCAAAAGATTTTACTTTTATTTTTCGATTGATCAATTAGAACAATATTGTGACAATAACATGACTATAGTTAAATTAAATTGTTACATTATCTATTTATTTTGGCAGGAACTGAAAAATGGCATGAGTGAGAATGCCTACTAGAGCAGATTTTTTACCGTGAAAGCTAATAAAATTAAAGATGAGTTTTCTCAAGTTCAAGAAAATTTATGCAGGAGGATCTTACCCTTACAAGATTTGCTGTTTGCTCCTGACCAAGTGTTATGATGCATTCTTGGAAATGCATTTTTTTTTTTTTGGATAAAAAACATATGTCATTAGGAATGTTATTGGTTTGGAGTAACTTAGTATTTTAACAGTGGAGGTCCATATTAGTGTCTATTAATTAAGTATCAAATTTTAACTCTCTTGAAATTTCCTAATTATAAAGCTATTATTCCATTAGACTGGCCTTATTATTATTCTTTACGGTTAATCACTCTTTGCCCCCTTGAATTTGCCACTTAATTTTACTTTATTCCTTTAAACTAAATTAATAGGTACTTTATTAATTTTAAAAGATTTCATAAATATAAAAAATACAAAAAATTATTTATAAATTTTTTAAGAAAGAAATACGCTCCTTTAACGCTTTTGGATTAAGCTAATATCAGTTATTTATTTGTAACGATTTCTTATATCTAACTAAATTTTTTAACATGTAACTATAGAAGTAATTCATAATTATTCATAATTATTATATTGTTGTAAATTAATTTATAAATTATTTATATATTTGAACATGCTAAAAAAGACAAGAATTTTATGCTTAATTTTTATTTTGTTTCAATAATTCACTAGACACATATACACATGCACACTAACAATAATACAATATTTTATAGCCTACTAAATAATTTTTATTAACAACACTTATTTCGAATAATTAAATATTATTTATGTTTTAAGAAGTTTGAAAATATTTTTGCACTTGCAATTACATATTTACAATTTTTTGTTAAAATCCATTGCTTTTTACAAACTGATTACACATTTTAGAAATTTAAGACTTAAAATTTTGTTTTCATGCTATATTACATTTGTATAAATATTATAATTTTTATTAGTGTTTAAACAAACAAAAAGGAGTTATAAATTTTCACTTTTTTTGGTATAATGAAATACAGAGAGATATTAAATAAATTGTATAAAAAAAATCAATCAAAAAATATTCATATAGTCATGAATTATGGAACTTAAAAATTAGTAAATTCGTCAAAAATAAAATGAAATTTCAATTGTGTCTTCAATTTATATTAAGGGCTTAGATGTGCAAAAAAAATCCGTATTGCATTCTTTTTATATTTATACATATTGATAGAATCTTTTAAAGGGTTATAGTCTTTATTAATTTAGTTAGAAGGGGCAAAACTAAAAGACGTTCAACGATTTAAAATGCATATATCCCTAATATGATAGAGTTAGTTACCGCTACTTTCTTGCATTAGATTTTAAGGCCTATATTGATACAAGTCATAAATTTGGCATAATTGAATTAGATGATTAAACCTGAAATTGCATATGTATATATGTATGTATCTATGTATGTATATATTGTAACTAGTGATTAACGCACATCTTATGTGTGCATAATTAAACAAAAATAAAATTATTTGGAGGAATTGGACATTTGTTTTCCTTTGAGAATTAAATTGGAGAAGATTATATGGAAAGAAAAAAAAAAGCCGGATGCATGGGTGGTTATTTGGTAATTATTTAAAATAAATTAAAATTTCTTATGATACTAAAAAGTTTAAAAGATATAGAAGAGAAAAACATCATAAACCAAAGGTGATATATTTTTTTTACTAGTAAGAGAGAAAGAGAGAAAGATCTCTCATTATGCATGGTAAGATAGTATGATTATTATTATTATTAGTGATTAATGCACACCCTCCATGTGTGCAACTAAAAAATTTAAAATTATTTGTAAATATTATTTTTATATAGATTTGTTTTCTTTTGAGGATAAATTTGAAGAAGACTTTATGAAAATATTGGTAATAGGTGATTGTTTAATGTTTATAAAACAATAATATACAAATTTTTATAAAACTTAAAATTTAAGGAAAAAAATGAGAGACACCACAAACCGGAGTTGGTGCTCTCTCTTAGTAAGATTATTATTATTATTATTATTATTACTACTACTACTACTACTACTACTATTGCTGCAGCTCCTGCGGTTGTTTCTAGCAATAGTGATTAAAGCACACTCAATTATGTGTAGATAATAAAAATTAAGATTATTTGTAGTTCATAAAAATCCATTTTACATTTTAAGAATAAGTATGTAGAAATTTTATCGAACAAGAATATGCTAATAAGTAGAATGTCAAGTTATTTATAATCATGGGTAGTTACTAATGTCATTCAATATTTTGAAAAATTAAAAAAATACATATAAAAAGGAGAGACACTATGTACCAAGTGGTTACTCCACTTTGTATACCCATCAAAAAGACTAAATAAGATTTTCCTTTTTGGTGCAATCTTAAAATAACTAACGATTAACATACTTGCATATTTTGAAGAGCAAAATTGGGAAATAAACAGAAGGTTGAGCGGTTAGAACTCTACAATTCTACTCTAGCGGTTGGGAATTCGAATCCCACCAACTATTTCCCCTCCCCGAAATATAATAGAATAAGTTGATAAAAAAAAAGGGGCAAAATTAGTGTAGGTTGATCAAAAAATAAAAAAGGGTGAAATTAGAACCAAATTTGAAAAATTTATATTTTAGTACAATCCACAAAAAGTGTATGAGCTTTTATCTTTTTGAAGACGTTTACAAAAGACAACTCCCCTTTTTTTTTTTGGGGAATTTTTCCCACCATAAAATTCACTGTTTCGCCTGAGGAAAACAATTCAATTACCCGACCCATAGAAAAACCCGATCCAGAATGTGGGAAAGGCACAGCTACAACTCCCCCACATGTAACTCCATACACATGCAAATCTCAGCCGTTAATATCAGTCTGGGGCTCCATCTAATCGCCAATGATCAGCATCATTCTCCCAAATTGAAGAACACCACCACTTCTCCTCATTTCTCCTCTCTTTTCCCCGCAAATAATCGAGACAGCAACTGCCTAGTGCCGACAATCTCAGAAACTCCGACCGAAGCCCTATTTTCTCTCTCCTCAATTTTGGTTGGTGATTGGTTAGATTTCAATTGTTGAGTTGTGTCTTTGCCAAAGGAAACAGTGAAATTTGGAGCTGTTGGGGTGTTGAGTTGATTCAGTGAGTCAGATAACCAAGTTCGATTAGTCTGTTTTCTTTTGTGGTAATTCTTTTTAGCTGTTTATTTGGTTTTGTAGTTCCAATTTCCCATTTTTTAAGTTCTGTTGTTCAAATAATTGATTTTGTTGGAAGGCTAGGGTTTGAGATTTTTTTTTCTTTTTTTGGCTAAATTTCATAATTTTTTGGAGGAAAGGTTGTGGAAATTGGTTATTCTGTTTTAATGTGGTGTATGTGACTAAATTTCCTAGTAATTTTAGTTACCATTCATTTAGATAATTTTCACCTTTTTTGGATTTTTTTTGGATTTTTTTTAAAGAATTTTAGATTTTTTTTGGATGACATATAAACAAGTGTGTGTGTGTGTGGAAATAAGTTCGATTTATACATATATAGGATTCAACTTAATTCAATTATTTGGGCTTGCGTAGATGAATAATTGAGTGATTTGTGAGTGACTTTAATCTGGGGTTAATTCTTTTTTGAAATGGAATAAATTAGAATTCTTATAGCTGGACAATGATTGTGAGCTGTTTGTCAAGAAAAAATTGCTAGAGGAGTGGGTTGATTTTGTTTCTTTCCGATTATCATGGGGCCGTGCGTGTAAATTGCAGGATGGTTTTAGGCATTTATAAGGAGGTGGTGCGGTTGAGCCATGGGTAGTAGTGAGATGAATAAATCCTCAAAAGAGGCAAAGGAGTCAAAGTCTCCTAGTTCGCAGGTAGAGTTGTGTTTAAAGTGTTTGTTTTTGTTTTCATCCAAAGTCATAAATTTTTATGTTTTGTTGATGATGGTTTTTGCCCCTTTTTTGGGTTATTTTCAGGAGTAGCCTCCAGCTAGTAGAGCTGGAACTCCAGATTGGGCTGGATTTCAGGTTCATGTTTTTTCTAGACTAAGGTGCTGTTTGGTAAAACTGAAATCTGAAATCTGAAGTCTGAAGTCTGAAATTTAAGTGCTGAAAGTATTAAGTTACTGAATTGAAAAAGTTTTACCTGTTTGATAATCAACTAAATATATGTACTGAATTTAAATATCTCCCCTCATAAATATAATTGTTTTATCTTAAAATTTTAAATAATTTATTAATAATGTATATGAGAAGAAATATATTGTTCGTTTGTGAGAGATAGAAAATAAGTGTATTTATGTATGAGAAAGTGTGTGAGAGAGAAAGTATGTGTTATATATAAAAAAACGTAAGTATGTAAGAGGAAAAAAATTAAAATATGTGCGCATATATATGAGAGATAGAAAATGTATATGTGAAAGTATGTGTATGTGTGTGTAAAAGTATATGTGAGAGAAAGTATATAAGTAACTGTGTATGGGAGGAGAGAGAGAGAGAGCAAGAGTGTGTGTGTGTGTGTGAGAGAGAGAGAGAGGGAGAGAGAATATGTGTATTTGTGTGAAAGTAGGTGTGTGTGTGTGAGAGAGAGTGTGTGTGTGTAAGAGAGAGAGAGTATGTGTGTGTGAGAGAGAGACAGAGAGTGTATGTGTGTGTGTGAGAGAGAGAGAGATTGTGGACGTATGTGAAAAAGAGTATGCATATGTGTGTGCACGGATGAGTGTGTGAGAGTGAGTGTGTGTATGTGTGTGTGCAACAAGGGGAGGGGAAGAGTATCCAAAATTCAGCAAATTAAGTGAAAAATTTTCACTTAAAATTCTGTGTACAAATTAAATAAGTGCTTAATGTATTAAATGGTAAAGGAATTTTGTTATCAAACACACTGAATTCAAAAAGCACTTAATCCATTAATTTTCAGCATTAAGTCATGTTATCAAACACCTCCTAAATCATCATCAGTTTACTTGCGTGTCTTCAGAATTTTCTTCTAGTTGGCTAAAGTGTACGGGTTTGTCAATGCCCAGGCATATTCGCCTATGCCTCCACATGGTTTCTTGGCATCAAGTCCTTAAGCTCATCCTTACATGTGGGGAGTTCAGGTACAAAATTCACTTTGGAGTCCAATTTTGTTGGATCCCAATTTTCCTATGTGTACAAGAGAGCTTCTATTTGTCTTGTTTTTCATCGTTTAGATGATTTTCTTTGGCTACTTTAATCTGCACTTTGTTTTGGAAGTGGAAGGGAGCATATTGATGTAATTCAAATAAAGAACTAAACAAAGTTTGGGATTCCTTCCAAATTTCTTGTCATTAGTGACAGAACTTAATTGGAGATGCTAGTTTACTAAGCAAAACTTTTCTTTCTGTGTGATAGCTACAATTGCTGTTAACTTATGCCCCTCTTATTTTGCAACATCTTATGCCACCCTATGGTACACCACCTCATCCGTATGTTGCGATGTATCCCCCTGGTAGCATATATGCTCATTCATCTATTCCTCCAGTATTTATTGTCATTCTTGTTGGGTTGCTTGATTGAAATATTGTTTAATTCTTCTGATGCCTCTAAAAGTTGCAAGCTTTCTTCTAAACTAAATCAGGGATCTTATCCGTTTAGTCCTTTCGCAATGGCTTCTCCAAATGGCATTGCTGAAGCTTCTATATGTTACCTAAACTAGTAATCTTTCGTGAAGTTAGGCATTATTGTATTTAGGTTTAAAAATTAAACTTGAAATCACTTGTAGGTTAACACTTCTGGAAATACGGAAGTGGATGGTAAGCCATCTAGGAGAAAGGAAAAACTTCCTATTAAAAGATCTAAGGGAAGTCTAGGGAGTCTGAACATGATCACTGGGAGGAATAATGAACCTGGTAAAACTTCTGGAGCATCGGCCAACGGTGCTTATTCTAAAAGGTATTCCTATATTTTATGTAGAGAGAAATTTCATGCTTTTTTTTTTAATTTGTGTTTAAGAGAAACTAGCTTAGCTAGGGTGCTATTTAAGATTGCACTATCATCAAATGGTTTCAATAGTTGAATAAAGAGGGGAGGGGGGAAAAAAGAAGAAAGAGAGAGAGAAAAAAAATTCTACATGATTAATTAATAGGTATAACTTCTTCCACTTCCCTTGTGTTTAGGACAAACTACAAGCACGCCCCTCAGCCTCCCCCCCAAAACCCAAAAAAAGAAGAAGAAGAAGAAGAAGAAGAAGAAGAAGAAGAAGAAGACATCCTTTTTTACTTAACCAATTTCAGACAGTGCTAAATTTTTTATCAGCCATAATATGCTTCAATAAACCACAAGAAACAAAAAGAGAAATTTTGACCTAAAAACAGAAAAATAAAATTGAAAATAGAGAAGAAAGAAATAAAAATCCCCCCAAACCCCCCCTCCCCAAAAAAAATAAAAAAGTTAAACATTCTAACACTACCAAATGTCTATATGACTTTCATTCAGGACATGAAAGGTGTCCAAAAATTGAAGAAAAGAACCTAATATTTGATGATATTTTGGTCTAGAATAAATGTAGGATTTTGGATTTTCATATGTTTGCTAATTTCTGTGCGTAAAAAATGTGTGCTTGTTTGTTGAAGCCTTGATTCAAAAAAAAGTTGGCTTCCTTTTGTTCAATAATGACACCATAGTATCAACTCTACTTAGCCACTATAGGTGGAAGTTCAAGGTTAAGGGTCAAGGCATAAGTGGAAGTTCTAGGGACAACCATGAGCGGAAGTTCAAGGGACAAGCCATTGGTGGAAGTCCAATAGTCAGCCACTGTAGCAGCTTCTTAATCAGGAGCACTTTGTCCACCAATGCACTAAATAACACTACTCAGATGCTAGAGTGTTGCACTATAAATACATATCTGATGTGTCAGTTTCTTAAGAATATATGCTATCAATGAAGAAATTTTAAGAATGAAATCCTCTTATCTTTAGATGTGCAACCTGAGTTCTCTTCATCCCTTTCCCCTTCTTCTTTATCTACTTCTTTTACACTTTCTGTTCTCATTTTTATGCTACTTCCATACTACTTCTACTCCTCTTTGATAAACATAAGAGGTTTGCAAGTCTATGAACATATGATAATCTAAATTGAGAAGATTATGCATGGCTGCCATGCGTGTTGCACTTGGGGCGGCAAGGGGATGGCATGTGGATTCAGGCAATGGGTGAAAACAGGTGCCAAGAAATTGAGAGGACCAGCGGCATCATTTCTTCTCAATTTAATTTTCATTTAACTTTGCTATCTTTGACTGACTGGGGAATCGAAAATGAAAAGACCCATGTTAGTTTGGAATGGATCTAGGTTTACAATACATAATACTGGTGAATGAAAATTTCCGTTGATGTTTCCCAAGAATATTGTACGGGATCATTACTACTGATTCCCATACTTAGAAAGCTAACCCCTTAACCAAATAGGGTCACGTTAAACCTGTTTATGACATGTCTGAAAACCATTTACTCTGTGAACTAATGTTGTTACTAGAGAAAAAGATCCTTTATTGGGATATATTGTGCATATCTTGTAATTGAACATAACTATTTTGTCATTGTCTCATTATTTTTAGCTGATGATGATTTTGGCTTTGTAGTGGCGAGAGTGGAAGTGATGGATCAAGTGAAGCAATGCCAATTCTCAAAATGTAGGTATCAGTCACTTTAATTGGTTTATATAATAGCTTTAACAGATTGTTTTGGCTGTGTGACCTTTCTATCTGCAGCCTTTTTGATACATACTTGAGATGAAATCTTTTTGCCCTGGTAGTATCATTATGTCTTTGCAGGTGGCATGATTGATGGTTTTTTTTCCTCCTACTTGATTCAGATATTTTTTTATGATTATTAAGTCAAAACGGTTTGTATTCATTTAATATCACGAATTTCTTAACCTTTCTCCATTTGAACTATTTATCACATAGTGGGTAGTTGTGGAAGATGGAGTTTTTTTTTTCCCGCAGTGTTGATGAACTTCAATTTTAACACTTGTTGACTATAATCTCATCTGCTATTTGTGTGGAGGATGTTCTTAATTCTCTTGTCAGTTCATGAATAAGTTAATTCATATGGACATCGCGAATCGATACATCACATACAGATGTTAGCATCCCAACCTAATCTGAAGTGATTAGCATTTTAGTGGATTTTGGACTGATAGTTGATGGCAATACTCCATCAGTAGTGAAATAGATCCATAGCATAAATGGAAGGAATTTTTTTGTTGATTCCCATATGAACTCTCTTTTGCAGATATCTTCTTTCTAGATTTTGGTGTGCATTGGAAAGGATATTGGAATCTATAAAAATTGTTAAGTTGAACTTTTATGATAGGAACCCATTTTGGATTGACAATAGCACATTGAAAGGACAATTTATACAAGATGGATTGGAAAAGGCATTTATAGTTGGCCAAGCTAGAACATGACAAAGACTTCAGCTAGAAAATTTTGAAATATGTTATTTTGGCTCTACTAATATTTTCTTGTATAGTTTCATTTTATTTCAGTCCTCCTGTTATTTTATTAAAGGGTTAGAACTTATGAAGAGATTGTTAGAATTTGTTTTATATTGGGTTTTTGGTTTTCTTAGAATTGCCAACTGCTGAGGTTGGTATGTATGAACTGAAATTGGTTGATTTGAAATTTAATTCCTATGAATACTATTTTTTGTCATTTAAATTATGCCCTCTTTGAGGTTAACTTAATTCTGGCTATGGCTTATGCTTTTGTACTTTATATGAGGTGTTGATTTGTTTCAGATCTTCAGTGTCCTAGTATGGACTTCTTGCCACTTCCTATCTAAGTAATGTTATTATCGTGTCAATGTCAAGTTCTAATTAATTTATGCTTTAAAGGCATTATATACCAATGTTACACGGACAATGCTGACTTTTTATTTGCATAGAATCATCTTGATACTTTTGATGCAAAATAGCTAGAACTGAAGATGTACCCACCAATAATAGAAAATACAGCAGACCTGAGACTCAATAAAGATGTTGACCTTTTCATTGTGGTACTCGACCTCTCCTTACGGCCCTTACAAGCATTCGTATTGTCAACAAAAATATTTGTATTTGTTAAATAACAGTGTCATAAGAAGATATTTTGTTCTTGCTCACCCTCAAAATACTAGCATTTGGCTATTGCTTGTTATCAAGAATCTATCAAGGTGTTTAGGAAATTGAGAACAAGTGCCGTCTAATGCTGTGCTCATAATTTGTTATGATCTGTGTTTATTTTTCTGTAGGAGTCACAAATGAAGTCAGGACATGGGCAAGATTCAGGTATGGTTCTTAGAATTTTTTTCGAAGTACAGACACTATTTTGGAACCCATTATATGTATGCCAAGTCTAATTATGTCTTCAATGCAGCGAAAACATCCTAGAATGGAAATGCTGCTCATGGTTCACAGAATGGTGGACCCAACACACCCCATTCTATGGTCAACTCCATGGTTACGATGCCAATTTCAGCACCTGGGGCTCCTGGAGGTCTTCCTGGTCCCACCACCAATTTGAATATTGGAATGGACTACTGGGGAGTTGCTGCTTCACCTGCTATTCCTGCAATGTGTGGAAAGGTGCCTGTTGCACCTGTTGCAGGAGGAAAGATCACTGGTGGAAAGGATGGTGTTCAATCGCAACTCTGGATACGAGTATCTTTCTTTCTTTGAAATGATCCTTATTCTCTTGACTTGTTCTTTTTCTTTCTCTGTTTTATACTTTTCTTATCTCTTATTGTGTTGTTATGGGCATGTGTGTGTTTGGTTTTCAAGTACGCTGTTGACCTTGGATGTGTAATTTCCTACCTTTTTATGAGATCTTCTCTTGGATTGTAAATTCAAGCCTTACTCGGTTGTATATTTGGTCTGGCAGTGAAGGTTAGGATTTTGCCATGGCCTTTTAAGAACAAAGTTATTGGTTTAAAATTTCTTTTGGTTTTATAAGACAAAAGACTAGTGCTATGAGATTGCTCACTGCTACTAGATGAAGCATTATTTAAGTTGTCAGTTACATCCATAAAAGGGTGTCTTAGATGGTTGCTTGAATGACGCTAAGGAGGGAAGAAAAATGTAGAAGCTGAATTTTATGTTAAAATAACTTGTAGCAAGAAATACTTTAGCTGAGTATACTCAAACCATGTTAATAAGCTTTGTTTATTCGTAATAATATTTGCCAGCAAGTAATCACTTATTTGTATTCATTTGTAAATATGATATGTTGGGTCAACTAGGGAAAAGCATATGAGAATTAACTGATTTAAGTTGCAGTGGTGTCAGCCAAGACATTTCAACCATTAACAAAAGAAAGAAAATGGAAAAGGATCGCAGTTGTATCTGCATTCAACTGAATGCAATCTGTCCCTGTTGTTGATTCACCCGAGCTTTTGGCATAGTGTTTTTAATATAGTCTGGCATTTTTCATTTTCTATTAGTGGGGAGGATTGTTACCGGTGGCAGTAGGGGGTAAAGATGCAAAAATAAATGTTGAATGGTGTTGCTTGTAGATGTTTGCTTCTAGATTTGATTTCGAGATTCTTGTACAGTTACCAGATTGTAAAATATTCACTTTAGCCTGGCTAACTTGACCTTAGGATGTTCTTTCATCATTATCACCTATTTTCATTGAAAATTTTCATTTGGATGGTTGTTTTTTGTTTTTTTGTTTTTAAATTACAATAGCAATTTTAAATATTCTTCTTGGTAAATGCGTATTAGAGATAAAAGGGTTATTGAAAAACGTGTTTAAGTTCTCTAAAAACATGTTTTTAGAAAAGAACATCAAACAGATTCTTTAATTCATGCTTAATGGGAGATCATATATTTGCTTTCAGCAGTCTTGTGTGAAACAATAAAAGTTTCTTACACTTGCACATGTTTTTCATCCACTTTTTTCCTCTTCTTGAGCTCAGGATGAAAGGGAGCTCAAAAGGTAGAGAAGAAAGCAGTCCAACAGAGAATCTGCTCGTCGATCTAGGTTGCGCAAGCAGGTGACAAGTATTCCCTTTTCTATTTAAAAATATTAAATTTGGGACTAATTAAAAATAAATATTTTTTATATAAAAATATTGAATTTGTGACCCATGGTTTTGTACCCATGTACCTTGATAGGCGGAATGTGATGAACTTGCCGAGCGTGCTGAAGCTTTGAAAGAAGAGAATGCTTCTCTTAGAGCAGAAATGAATCGTATCAGGAGCGAGTATGATCAACTTCTTGCACAAAATGCATCCCTAAAGGTATTTTCTCATACGTGACAAATACATGGTTAAGGTGAAGTGGCTCTCTTCTTTGTGGGCTTCTTTTTGTTATTTCTTGTTAGAAGGATAAGGGGTTTTTGGGTAGTTATGTGTTTTATGTGAGTAATCTTGGTAGTGTTAGAAATGTATCCATGTGGAGCATTGTTGGCTGGATAAGGCATATTTTGAAAGTTCAGTGGAATGCCTCTGGGTGGTGTTGTATCAGATTTGTGGTGAATATGATCAATTGGTTCATTGTGACCAGACTTTATTATGGATTTTTTACCACATTCTCCCCGATGCATATTGATACAAAGGGTCAAATTTTGTCGAGGAGAGATAGGGAGCCCCTCGGCCCTCCTCCTCGCTCTCCGGGCGGCGGCCGCCCGGGGGGGCTTGCTGCTTCAGATTTATGGATGGAGAATCAAACCTTTTATAACTGCCACGCTTTTGTTTACTTCAAGACTTTTGAAGTGACAGATGGGCTCTTGCTCTCAAGATACGTCTAATGTTCAATATGTGGTGCTACATTCTTTTGAGAAATTTAGTAAATTAAAGATTTTCAATTTTGCAGGAGAGACTTGGTGAGGTCCCTGGGCCAAACGATCCAAGGTCTAGTAGGAACGAGCAGCATAGGGGCAATGATGCTCAACATTCTGGGCAAGCATGAGCTCTGCTGAGAGGTCAATGAAGTTTTAGTTGTCTTGTTACAGAATGATTTCTGGTACCCTTTACCTAACAACTTAGTAGATACAAAAAGTACTTGAGTTACATAGCGTGTAGTTTAAAATTTGTTGGAGCTGACCTTTGTAGTCTGAGGATATATATATATATATATATATATATTTGTCTAGTATCATCCATGGTTTCTTAGGTCGACCAATCTTTTGTGGTTGAAGAATCCTGATGGCATGTAGAGCGGGTGATTCTTGTTGCACCCTTGTTCTATGACAAGAGGTAGTACCCCATATTTATCTCAAATCTTTATGTACTAATTATGGTTGATGGATCAATGAAATAAGCATGTATGAGATATAGATTGTTATTATATTGAAAATCTGGGTTTATGCGGTTACGTTTTGACCCCTCGGCTTTTTTAAGATTTTATTTGATCCCATTTTGTTAGGAGCTTTATTGTTGCATGCTGGCTTCTCTAACCCGTATGCTAATTCCATATCTCAGGTTGGAAGCTTGGTTGAACGTAGGTGTCACATCCCCGTATCCGGCGTATAACACCCCCGCCGTATCATGGAGAATTAACCCCACAATACCAGGCTAGCGAAATCAGAGGACTTAAATGTAACAATCAATAACGAGTCCTCCGAGATATCATCAATTTTCCATTAACATAAATAAAATCTCCCAAGTTTACCACCTAACAATTTAGGTTTCATTTTAAAAACATCCTATACAATAAAATTGGATTAAATTCTTATAAGCACAATCTCACAATCTACAATCCATAAGCAAAGACATCAAAACCCATATAATACAAATCCTGAGTATTTACATTCCATGACTGCCACCACAAATCTCGCAAAGCACATTGCTTCCTACTCTAACTACATACACTAGGCTCACCTTCAACAATCCAACCCAATGAGCCCAAAAGCCTATTCCCAAAACTTCACAAAAACCTGCAATAATTAATCAAAGAGGAGTGAGCTTCACATGCTCAGTGAGGAGCTATAATTATACTTTAGGGCATGAATTAGTTCATGACATTCACATAGATACATATATTAATCTTCATTCACGAACAGCTCAATATTTACAAGTTAACCATCAACCTACTGGAATTCCA
The DNA here is from genome assembly GCA_024721245.1 of Mitragyna speciosa. Taxonomy (NCBI): domain Eukaryota; kingdom Viridiplantae; phylum Streptophyta; class Magnoliopsida; order Gentianales; family Rubiaceae; genus Mitragyna; species Mitragyna speciosa. The sequence goes on from CM045557.1 coordinate 24,036,165, forward strand.
GCCCGGCTATTTATCCCGCCAGGTAGGCCATACTCATGTCCTAGCTATTTCTCCCGCTAGGTAGGCCATATATCATACATATCATATAGACTAGTCTTGGTAGAGTAATTAACATAGCAAATAAAGAGCCATTCCAAACATATGAACAAATATCAAATACTTTCAATCAATCACATTCTTTTCGTAAGAACCATTCATGCGCACTTAAACTGCATTCATGCCAACTTGATATCCAAGTAGTCATTTAAAGTCAAGTATACATAGGAGTTATACTTTTTTTGAAAAAGCTAAAGTATAAGGAAGTCCTCACCTCAACTTCTCCAAAACTATCACCAACCGATTGTTGAATCAACTCAAATAGCTTGAGTTTCTAGCCTCATCAAAATCACCTACAAAGTGTAATTGACTCACTTAAGAAAACCCAAATCATGAACCTAATATTAACTTAATAAAAGTGTGCCTAATGATATGTCATGAAACAAGCGAAAACCCTTGAAAAATAGGGCTCAAATGGACCAAGAAAACTGTTTTAAAAGGAGTAATCTGGAGAGGAACCGTGGGTGGACCCATGGGCTTCAAGCTCGCAGATCCTCCCTTGGCTGCCTGTGCAGGGTCCATTCATTTGAACATAACTTGGGCTATACTGATCAAAATGATACAAAATTGGTACCTTTGAAAACTAGATTCAATTTCCTACAACTCTTTAGAAGAAACCATTTTTAAATTCGAAGAAAATCCCAATCAAAATATGGCCACAATTTAAACAAGTTGCAAACCATATGCTGATTTTCGAAATTCTCAGTCCAGTGAGATGCTGATTTTCAACTCAGTATATCTTTCAAAATTTAGGTTGTATGAGAGTGATATTTACATGTGTAGAAACTAGAATTCAAGAACTAAAACTCTTATGAAGGGCTCCAATTCATATCTGAATCATATCGAGGTTGAAATTGGCTTACAAATTAGGACCTCACCAACCCTGTTCTTTGCAGGTCTAGCTTTTCAGCCAGATTCCAAATGATTCTGGTATTTCTACATGACGAACCAGAATATAATTTTTATACCATGAAAAGGCCTTTGAATCTAGTTTCTAAAACAACAAACGGCATCCAATTTTGAGTTTTCTATACAAAGTTATGATCAGTTTCCTACAGCTGCGCAGAGGTGACTGTGCTGCGGGTTCTAGGTATGTTAAAGCTTTCTTGGTTCAAAAGCTCCTAGTTCCTAGTTCAATTCCACCTCCAAATCAGATTATATACCATCAATTAAGTTTTAGCTTTGCTAAATAACATATAGACTCAATCAAGAAGTTAAGAAACTTGGTGTTACCCTCAAGAGTCTTCAATCTTGGTTCAATTCCAGCTTACTTTTTCTCCAGATTTTCTCTCCTTTCCCTTTCTCTCTTTGCACGACTTCAAGCTCATTTTTTCCTTTCATTTTTCAGTTGTTTTTATCTCATCTAATCAGAACATGAAGCTGGCTGCTCACAAGGTGCTTGCTTCACCCTACAAATTCCAAAAAGATGACACCTCCTACTTGCTTGCTGTCTTGTTTGACCAGCTAGATTGTTGAGAAGATTTTTCTTCTTTTTTTTTTCATTTTAATTATTTTCCTTTGTGTAGTCCTCCTACTAGGCTAATAAGCAGATTATATGGTGTTTAATTCACCAACTTGCTTCACAAATTGAACCCTAATTTTGTGACATCTTGTGCTACAATTTTTTTTTTTTGTTTAAAAAGCTAACACAAACCTAGCTTCTATGCATGTCATGCAATTCAAGGAAATGAATCTAAAAGGGTGAAATTTTAATTTTCTAAAGTACGGAATTGAACTTTGGATATTTCAGTAGGTGTCATTTGGTTCAAATTCATTAATTACTATCATTATGAATATTATTAACCCTATTATGAGTATGGATTTTGACTATTCTTTCTAACATGTTTGGTTTAGTAATGGGATGGGTATCATTTCCTCTAAAAAAGTTAATGAATTTGATAGAGTATTATTTTGAAAAAATTATAGAGATTTCAATTAATTACTTTTATTCCGATTGAATAATAGTGATGTCCGTTTTCAAAATATCAATAATAGGTATTATTACAAGTGATGTCCATTCCCTTGCTTGATTCTCTTAAATCCAACACCTCCTTGATATTTGATTGAATTAAAACTGATATATCGAGTTGTCTTGATCAAGTGCTCAAATGGCTTTACTCGTAAAGGAATTTTATATTGTTTTGTACAGTTTAGTGAGCCGCATATTTTTTTAAATACCTTATTTGAGCCTTTTTTTTTTCTCCTTGTAATATAATAACCACTAGAATTTCTGGTAGGGTACATTTTTGTCTCATTGTTTCTCTTCAAATTACCCGATTAACATTGCCAGGTATTGGAAGATCTTGGCATCGACAAAATAATAATCAGAACCATCGTTTCTTCTGACTTGGTTGTGATGGTTTCTGGATAACAAACAAGCAATCTTGGGGCTCTTGAGCTTACTGTGTAATGGCATGCTGCCATAATAAAATGTTTTGTGGTTTTTTGAAGTTTAAACGGTTGTTTTAGAGTAAATCAAGTTATAAATTGGGTCAGACACCTCCATAAATGTGATGGTGTAAAATTTAAAAGGGTGTCTCAGAGTAAACCAAGTTATAAATTAATAAAATGTCTTGTGATTGTGTAAAGTTTAAATGGGTATTTCAGAGTAAAACAAGTTTTAAATTGGGTCAAACCCCTCATAAGTAGTCTGAAGAAAGGTAGTCATCCGTAAAATTGTCTAACCCAATGTGAAGGTGTACCCAATCCTTTCAGACTGGGTGTTTTGCTACATATTGAAGAAGGCAGTCATTTTAAAGGAGAACGAACTATTGATTGTACACGTCTCAATTTCCTTCTTCTATTTTTTTTAAACTCCTATAATTCATTTAAAGAAATAGAAACATTTCTAAAATATCCTTAGAATTTTCCAACAAATTTTATTAGTTTTATAATTGTTGCCAATGTGAACTATGCTTTTCGCCTTCCTTAGGCTTTTAAATAGGGCTATCAATTGGGCTTTGTGAGCCGGGCTTTGGCAAGCCCAAGTGCGACTCACAAAGTAATTAAGGCTTTCAGGCTTCGGACTTTTAGGTTCGGGCTCAAAACAAAAAGCTCAAAGCTTAACTCACAATTTTTGTGAGTTTCGGGCTTAAATCGGGTTTGGTCCAAGTTCATTACTAAATATGTAATTATATATCATATAATACTTAATAATTATGAGTTTTTACAAAATTTATATATAAATTATTAATATTTTAGATTATGATATCTTATCTTATTGTATACAAATGGACAGTAAGATTTATGGTGTAAACTTTTTTTGTTATTATTTATTTTTTCTTATTTTACCCTTTCACTGAAAAGCTAATTAGGAGAAATTTTCAATAACGGCAAACAACTTCTTCTTTTTTTTGTTTAACAACTTAAAAAAAAACTCACACACAAATATTACGCAACCTAATAAAAAACTTTGAATAATTACTCAATATTTTTTCTTATAAATTTTTCTTGTAATTTGTGCACACCTAAAATGTGTATTTCCTACTAGTGTTTGACTTTAAATTATATATATTATTTTATATACATTATATAGAAACTTCCAATATCCGCCAATGGCTTCTTTTTCTTTTTTTTTTTAACAACTAAAAAAAAAGGTACATTACACAACCTAATAAAACCTTTGAATAACTACTCATTTTTCTTATGAATTTTTCTTTTTATTTGTACACACATAAGATGTGCATTTTTTCACTAATGTTTAACTATAATTTACACATTATTTTTCATGTATTACATATAATTATACTTTTAAATGGGCCGAGTTTTAATTGGATTTGAGCTTAAAAAGTCCAAACTCAGCTTACATTTAATTCGAGCCTAATATTTAGGCCCAAGCTCAGCTTGACCCAATTAAGATTAGGCTCACGAACTTTTCTTTCGAGCCAAATGGGCCTAACATGGGCCGGGCAGGCCCCATTGACAGTCATACTTTTAAACTTCAAGCTTGTTACAAATTCGCATGTGCCAAAAATAAGACGCACAACCCACATCTAGTGGCTAAAGATATGAATAGTATAACAGAAATTAAATAGATTTAATGTAACTAAAGTATTTAATTACACTTTCCCCCTGAAAGTGGGGGTGACTGACATTTTGTCCCGTTGAATGCAAAAAATATACACATAGCACCGAAAGATTTGGATTAAAATTTTTTTAATTAAGTTCATTCTGCATAAATTGTTAAAAGTCTTCATTTTGCAAAAATTGGTAAAAGTCTAAATTGCCCTTGTAATTGCAAGTCCATTGACAAATGCATCCATAGGCACTAAAACTTACTTTTTTTCATATTTTATCCCATGCGTATCTATTGTCTCTGTATAATACACGCTTATATGCATAATCTTAAAAATGAGTACGTTTTAAAAAATACTTATGCGTGCTTTTTAACTAATTATATAAAGTACATAAAAATTTTGTCGTATTATGCTTCATGAATAATATTTCAGTTTGTGGTAAAATTTTAAAATTTGCATAATACTATCCAAATTTATATACAAAATGACATAAGAATTTTAAAATAACATATCTTTCGTGTTATATACAAAAAATAATGATTTATACTCAAATTTTTATACATGTATATATATACAACCAAATAAGACAATAAAATTTTAATTATTGTGATATCTCATAAACAAAGAAAAGAGTTAAAATTGATACTAATGTAGCATGATATATTAAGAATAATGTAATATCTCATATTATTAATGTAACATAATATGTTAAACATAATGTAATATCTGGTGCACAAAAAACAAGAGTTAAAATTGATGTTAATCTGCATAATTTATTAAACATATTACATTAATTAAAATTCTATCATCTTGTATGTGTTTGTGTGTGTGTTTTTTATATGCACACATGCATGTATAAAAATTTAGATATGAATCTTTATTATTTTGTATGGAATGCGAATGATATGTCATGCAAATTTTAAAATTTTGCCACAAATTAAAATACTTTTCATAAAACATAATACAAACAAAATTCTTCATGTATTTTATATTGTCAGTTAATAAGCATGTACAAGTTTGAGCACCCATAAGAATATTTGTCAATAAACTTGTAATTATAAGGGTAATTTAGACTTTTAACAATTTATACAAATGAACTTGATAGAAAAAGTTTGATTCAAAGTCTTCGGCGTAAAGTGCATATTTTTTGCGTTTAAGGAGGCAAAATGTCAATCATTGTCACTTTCAGAGGGGCAAAGTGTAATTAACCCTAAAAAAGTGTAGGGTAAAAGATTAAAAATGCACACGGAAATTTACTATCCCATTAGGATATAACATGCTTGCTAAAAAATTTAACTAATAATGTTAGAGTTTGAATAAAAAATAGGAGGAGTAAATATCATCTCAATAGAAGATTTTTTTATAATTATTATGATGCAATATTATGCTGAGAATTTATAACTTTCCTAAAATTAAATCAATCCATAAAGTCTTAATAGTACTTTTTAATGCTTTGTTGTGATGGAGTCAAGTCGAGTTTGAATTGGAGCTTAACTCAATTCTTAGTTAGGTATAATCGAATTAAAACTCAAGCTTGTTGAGCTTGCAATTTTAGTGCTGAAACTCGACTTGATTTAAGCTCAAGTTTTTTTTTTTTTTTTTTTATAATCAAAACTGAAAGCTATTCATTGAATAGAAAGAGCAGAAGTATCTGCTAATAACAAAGGTTCAAGGAAAACTGGGGGAGAAACTTTCCATAGCATTTCCTGATTGCAATTTTTGGCAAACTGTGCCACTTGGTGAGAAGCTTTGTTTTCTTGTCTACTAATCCAACGAAGGTTAGCATTTTGCCAAAGGTGCAATTCTGATCTAAGCTCATCTATCATAGTACCAAAGGGGGAAAAGTCAAGCTCTTCACTATTAACTTTGCGTATTACTGCAGCTGCATCTCCTTCGAACAAAGCTTGTGAGAATTGCATTTGTCTACAGAATTCAAAAGTAGTCCTCATTGCTAATATCTCTACATGCTCATGATCTGTGATGCCTCTAAAAAAAGATGCATGAGCTGCTATGAAGCATCCATTTGAGTCTCGTATCACGACACCTGCTGATGATCTTTTGAACTTAGAAGATACAGCAGCATCAAAGTTGACTTTAACCCAATCTAGTGGAGGTGGTTGCTAGCTTTGTGTAGGTTGAGGTCTAGACTGTGGCTTGTCAAGTCTAGCAGCCTGCTGAAACTCAGATAGAAGTGCTTTCCCAGATTGCACCAATTGGAGAGGGTCAACCTGGCTTCGATCATGTACCTTATCGTTTCTAGCATTCCAAATTTTCCAACACAAAACTGCAAATAGCTCTCCATCTTCTTTGGGTATAGTGGACAGAACGTTCCAGCACCACTCGGTGAAGTTTCTGGTTTTGAGAGGAAAAAGCTTGCTACTTAAGAAACTTAACGCCCAGCTCTGGACTGCAACTGGACACTTTGTGAACAGATGAATAGAATCTTCTTGTGCATACTCACATAAAGGACAAATAAGCTCTGTCAGAATTCTTCTCTTGCTTAGATTAATCATGGTTGGCAAGAAATTCTTCAAAGCTTTCCACAAAAAATGCTTGATTTTATTCAAGATGAACATACTCCAAAGTTGTTTCCAGTATTTGTGCAGGCCTGGTTCTGAAGAAAACGCCAGTTGAGAACCTTCTTTCAATAGACTTGAATTCATAATCACATGATAAGCACTTTTGACGGTGTAAAGGCCTGTTTTGGTATAGTGCTAGATCCATCTATCTTTGCCATCTCTATTTTTGCTTAAAGGGATAGCAATGATTATATCAATTTCCTCGGGCAAAAAATTATCATGAAGCACCTAGGCATTCCAGGTTGGTCCATCTGGTGATATGAGTTGCGCCACCTTAGCATTTGCGTTTAGTGAATGAGGTTGAGAAAGAACCTTGAAAGTATTAGGCCTTGGTAGCCACGGACTCTTCCAAATGTAAATATCTTGCCTTGAACCAACTCTTAATCTGCATCCTAAACGGAGAGTTTGAATTGCTTCGTGGATTCTTCTCCAAGTGAAAGAAGGGCGATAACCCAATTGTGCAGAAAAAATATCACCTTCTGGAAAGTACTTTGCTTTCATAATCTTGGAGAGAATAGAATCTGGATTAGTAAGAAACCTCCAAGCTTGTTTACCGAGTAATGCTAAATTAAACGCACTCATATTTCTAAAGTCTAGACCTCCTGTCTCTTTAGATCGGCATAAATTATGCCATTTCTCCCAATGAATACCGTTACCCTTGGTATTGCTACTCCACCAAAAATTTGCACTAACGGATTCATTTTTCTTGATGAGGTGGTGAGGGAGCTTAAAGCATGACTTGGCATATGATGAAATAGCTTAGACTACTGCTTTCAATAGAACCTCCTTACTTGCACGAGAGAGATGTTGCTCATTTCATCCTGTTAATCGAGCATTTACCCTATTTAGTATGGAAGCAAAGACAACAGTTTTGGATTTGCCCACAATGCATGGTAAACCTAGATACTTGTCATGTGTCGCTGCAATTGGAACTTGCAAGGAAGAGGCTATCTGGGCTTGTAGTTCCAGAGGAGTATTCTTGCTAAAAATAACTGTTGATTTGTCCACATTGATTTTTTTACGCGAAGCCTATTCATACAGATTAATGATGTCCCAAAAATGTGTTGCTTCCTCCATTGTGGCCCTCCCAAAGAGGAGAGTATCATTCGCAAAAAAGAGATGTGAGATAGCGGGGGCCAACTTCCCAACTTTGATACCTTGCAAATTGTCACGTTTTTTAGCCTCAAGTAATAAGATAGAGAGAGCCTCTGCACAAAGAATAAAAATATAAGAAGAAAGAGGGTTTCCCTGGCGGATACCTTGACTTGGAGACAAATTACCAAATTCCTCGCCATTGAGTAAAAAGTAGAGGACACTGTAGACAGGCACTTATAGACAAGATCAATGAACTTTTTGTGTAATCCTAATCTCTCCATTAATCTAATGACAAAAATCCATTCTACTCTGTCATAGGCTTTGTTCGTATCTAGTTTAATAGACATGAATCTCTCCTTTCGTACAACTTTTGATTTTAGGTAGTGATGAATCTCATAAGCTGCCAGTACATTATCAGTGATTAATCTACCTGGGACAAAAGCGGTTTGGTACTCAGAGATAATTTCAGAGAGAATAGGACGCATGCGATTGGCTTACACTTTAGAAGCTAGTTTGTATATAACATTACATAGACTAATAGGACGGAATTGGGTGATTGACTCTGGGTGTTGGCCTTTGGGAATCAAAACAATGTGAGTACAATTGAACTCTTTTGAGAGCTTACCTTTATTTAAAAAGACAAGATTGTATCAGACACACTCTTACCACAATATGCCAGAATTTTTGATAAAATAAAGGGTTCATACCGTTCGGTCCTGGAGATTTTAGAGGGAGCATTTGGGAAAGCGCTTTGGACACTTCACTTACATATAAGGTTGACTCAAGCGAATATTCATGGCTGTAGTGACCTTCCTTTGGATGCGATCAAGAACTAGGCTGAAACTTCCATCTGAAGGATTAGATGAGTTGAATAATTCACCAAAATACAAAGTGATAATCTTCTCTATATTCTCCTTATTTTCGCACCACCTGCCCTCACTGTTATACAACCCGTGTATGGTATTTGTTCTCCTCCTTTGTGATGCTGTTGCATGAAAAAAACTGGTGTTTCTATCTCCATTCCGAAGCCATTGTGTCTTTGCTCTTTGCCGCCAAATAGACAATCCTTATCTAGTAATTCTTCCAGCTGCTGTTGCACTTCACTTGGTCAAAAGTTCACTCCTTCAGCTATGTCTCCTCTGTGGTACTGTTTTAATTGGTCCTTCAATATTGCAGCCCTCCCATTAACGTTGCCAAAGTTGGATATACTCCACTGAAGAAGCCCAAGCCTACATGATTGCAGCTGTTCAAGCAAATCAGTTTTTTCATCAATAGATTGATCCCAATGTTGTTTAATCACCTTTTCGCATTCCTCTAATTTAATCCACATTGCCTCAAACTGAAACCTCTTGGACCTTTGATTCTTCATGCCAATACCAGCATCGTTATATAGGGGTAAGAAAAAAATTTTGTGATCAGATTTATGAGAGAAAATATGGTGAGGTATAGCATTGGGGAAGGCTTCTGTCCATTTGAAATTGGCGCAACCTCTATCCAACCTTGCTTTTCCTTTATGAGGAGAGTCAATAGAAGAGTGCCATGTGAAAGGATACCCTTCATACCCAATATCAAACAGACGACATTCCCATAGAGCTTCCTGAAATGCATTCATCGGCCATGCAGCTCTCTTTGCAAGTCCCTTGCATTCTGTCTAAACCAAAATTTCATTATAATCACCCATGCATAACCAAGGGGTTGACGGCATATCATTGAGGGATTTCAGAAAGTTCCAAGAGTGTTTCCATAAGTTGGTATTTGGTTCTCCATAAAAGCCAGTGAATCTCCATTGCTGGGGAGAGTTTGGAAACAATACCAATGAGTCTATATATCGTTGTTGGTAAGATCTAATGTCAATAGTCACATCTTTTTTCCATAACAGCGCCAATCCACCTAATCGTCCATTTGCCTCTACTGCAAGTCCAAACAAATTGAAAGATTTTTTCAGTTGATTGATCTTTTTATTACCACATTTAGTCTCAGACAGAAAAATTATGCTGGGGTCTTTTCTTAGGATGATTTCCTGAAGCTCCCGAACTGTCGAAAGTTTCCCAAGCCCTTGACAGTTCCATGCTGTGAGACTCATTGGTCTCCGCCATCCGCCAGTTGGATAAAAGCACTGTGAAGTAGGCTCACTTAGCTTGATGCTGGTCCTATTCTTCTTGGGTGAAAACTCCAGGTCAACTTCATCTTCAGGTTCATCGCATGGGAGTTTTCGTTTGGATTTGTGGGTAATGAGAGCTTGTGTGGCAACCTTCAATTGGGGCTGAGGGATCTTTTTCTTCCATTTTTTTGGGTTATGGAGTGGGATAATAGAAGAGGAATTTGGTATGGGAGGCCAAAAGGATAAAGACCTGGGTGGTCTTTTTTCCTGAGTAAGCAGGACATCAACCAGAAAAAGGTTAGGAGTAGTATGAGGTTGAAGGGGGTTGAGAGAGGGAGATGTAGACGAAGAAAGAGTAATTGACAACTGCTTTATCAAGGAAGGATTCTTTGTAGATAAATCAACAGTGGTAATAGAGGTTTGAGAGGTTTGGGTTTCGGATGCATGGTTAGTTGGCAAATCAGAGGTGTTTTCAATTAATGTAACAGTTTTGGTGCACTTGGAACTGCTGGTAAGGTGGTTTTGATGGCAAAGAGTATTTGGCTCAGAATTATCCTTGGGTGTATAAGTGGGGATAATGTTATCATTTATGAGAGGGGAGCTTTGTTGTGGTGTTTGCAGGCTCTCCAAAGTAGTCAAAACAATTCCTACCTTCTGTATTTCTACTTGTCCCGGATTCTTGGGATGATCCAAAATCTCAAAAGTTTGATTTGAAAATAAATAGTTCCTCACCAATAGCTCTTTATCTCTTATTTCTGTTACCGGATTTCTCGCTTCTATTGGATCAGTCTCCTGATTCTTGTTGGACTCCTCCCTTTGCGACTGAGTTCGACTACCTTTCCCAGACGGTGGTGGTGCTCTAAGCCAAGACCCAAACTGTGGCTTCGAAGGTAGAGAAGAAGAAGTCTGCCATTTGTCATCGCACTCCTTTTCACCATGACCAATTTTTCCACAAAAATAACAAAAGTTTGGCAGACTTTCATATCTGAAGAAAATTGTGTGCTCTCGTCCTCCAAAGATGAAAGTCATTCCTCTCATAAGGGGCTTAGAAAGGATTACTTCCACTCTAATTCGTAGGTACCTACCCCATGCCAAACCATCATGTTCAGCTTCCACTTCGACGAAACGGCCTATGTGGTTACCAATGACTTTAGCTGTTTCTGCATTCATCCGATTAAAGGAAGATTGTAAACCTGAATCCAAAAGGGACATTTGTCGAAGGATACTTCAGATACCTGAGCCTCACCTTTATAATCTTGGAAATTGACAAGATGCTTATCAAAAGACCAAGGCCTCCCAGCTAAGACTTTGTTTTTATCTAAGACGCAGTTGAATTGGCATAAAATGATATTGTCGCTTAGAACTTTATAGGATACCTCATGTTTGAGGTTCCATACTCCTTTCATTGTAGAACATAGCACTGGTAAATTAATTTGTTTGGGGCTATGGATTTTGCCCAACAAACAATTCTCTCCTCTTAAACTGGCGTATGATTCATGGTCATCGTCCCCTATCACTGCCACCTCCTCCAAATCTGATAAGGTCAACTTGTTCCATAGCCTCTCAATTTCCTCTACCATCCCGGATAGCCTGAGCCTGATCTTGATCCCCCAAAGTAGTATCACTACAGCCTGAATGAAATAAAGACTCGAAAGCCTACACAGTAAACTAAGAATTGAATAAAAAATAATAGAATAAGACCTCAAAAATTCAAAAACATATGGAAACAGAAGAGAAAGGACCAGACGCAATAAGAGAAATTGGTGAAATAATAGAAAAATCACTGAAAAACAAATTGACAGTGTGAGCTTAGTGACGGTGGGTGAATGGAATTAAAGTCCTAGATTGGATCTCCCACAGTGGAGACATGAAACTTGTACTAAACAAGAAAGGACTCATAGAGGACTCTCATTCAGAGAACTCATGAGACTAGAATCTCGCACGATTTAAGCTCGAGTTGAACACCTAAACTTTTACAAAATTTTTATTTTAATTTAATAATGACAAAATTACCTTTGACAACCGGCCAACTTTGGACTCAGTGAACTTTTGATCATAGCCCTATTCATTACCTCTTTAGTTAAAATTCATTACACGAAAAGGTTCAAAAAACTCAATTTTAGCCCATAAACTATGAACCCATGTGCAACTTCTTAATAGTTCAAATGACTAACTTGAGGAGTTAAACGAATTACTTTTGAAATTAAATTATTTGCTCAAAAGGTTTTGAAAATGACTTAAAAACTTAGCCAGAGGTATATTTGAGGATTTACATTAGGGTAGAGTGTTCTCTCCGTGGGCATTGTTATTTTCACAGCGTTGTCATTTTCATGCTCAAATATTAGTCTGGAATTTAAAAGGTTTAAACGCTCTGCATTATCCATTCCTTTGTATTTGTATTGAGATACTAAGACCCGATAAATAAAGCAAAATGGGAGAGACGTATTGAATCTAAAGAAGTCTCCCGAGGACGCTTGCCACTGGGAACAAAGATAAATTTGATACCATAATTTTGGCTTTCTTGCTTACCTTTTGAAGATAATTTATGGCACAATGACATTAATGCATATTAAAGAAAAACTTCCTTAATAATTTTCCATCTCCGCAAGCAATTTTCTAAGATTAAATCCCACAATGGGACAATGGTTGTCGCGCCCCATTTTTCGAAAATAAATAGAAAGTGTAAAGAAGATGTCGGGAAAAGGGAAAAGGAAGTATTAAATGTAATGTTGTGGTTATAAAAAAAACGTGTAAATTTTTGTAAAAACTAATTTTTTGAAAATGCTTTGTAAAAGATGATTCGATAAAAATGTGACAAAACAAATGCTTTACTTTAAAAAATAAAAGAAAAAGGGCCTAAATGGGACTTTTGAAATGCGACGATTTTTGGGCCCGAAAATAGAGTCTAAAAAGGGTTTTTTAGTGAAAAAGGAGTCGCCACTTGGTATTGAGTTTTGGTGTACCAAGTCACCCGAAAATATTTTGTGGAAGGAAAAAATTTGGAAATTATTTATTTAAAGAAATGATTTTTTGGAAAAATATAAGAAAAACAAGAAAAACCCTTTTAGACGACTCCAGGTCTTTTGAAAACAAGAGAAAAGGGTTCGGGAGTCACAGTTGAAGAAAGGGAAGGCAAAGGCTCGCGCCTAAGGCACCCTTTCAACCTAGCCGAAACTAGTTGCGAGGTTTAGTCTAAATTTTCCTAATATAACCCTAAGATTTTATCACACTTTGGATGCAACTATATGAATGCAAATCTAATCCTAAAAATGATGTCGATAAGGGACGAAATGTTCCACTGAGGTTTGGTCGGAAGTTATCGCATTGATTGCGAAACTCGAGTCTAGACCTCGATGGAGTCACGAGTATAGATGCAAAATGAATGCAAAAGAAAAGAAAAATAGTAATATAGGTAGTAAGTGAACAAAGAGAGTGGGAATGCAACATAACGGGTACGGGGGACTAATGACTCGTGACTAACTGTTCCTACTCACGGAGGGGGGGAACGGACATGTACGCCATCGCTTCCCACGTGAGTAGGATTGACTATTTCTAGTCGAATCACACAAATGTCCTAAAGTCTAAGTGAAATGCAACCTATATGTCATGCATTTTTAAAAATATGTAAAAATAATAATAATAATAATAATAATAATAATAATAATAATAATAATAATAATAATAGTAATAATAAAATCACGTCAGATGAAAAGAAAAACTAAAAGTGTGTGAAATGAGATGAGAAATGCACACGAATGCTCTTAACACTAAAATGTCCTAAGGGTCTAGCGTTGGACTAGCCCTTTCTAAAAAATCCCATTAGCATTGGACTAGCGAGAAAAAAAAGAAGCCACAATTAGCGTTGGACTAGTGTGGTGACGGAATACCATAAATCACGAATTAAATATTAAAGCATAAATTAAAAGCAAATTAAACATATAAAGACACATAAAGTCAAGTAGGAGCACATAACACATAGGCATAATATCTAGATGCAAAATCCTAATGAAAGCGGATAAAAATAAAATAAGCACGTAAGCACACAAAAGCAAATAAACCCTAACTATTACACCGGAGGGGTTTACAATTTAAGGGGAAAAATTAAAAATGCCCTATCTATTACACTTTCTATCTAATTACATAATTTTGCTAAAATATAAGAAAAATAATCTAACTATTACATTGACTAGCTAAATACAAAATATTACATTTTTATCAAAATAATAATAAAGAAATAATAAGATTTAAAATGAAATCGCATGAAAGAAATAAATTCATAAAGAACATACCAAGTAGGAAATTTGTGAATAAACGCATAAAAAAAATCACATAAGGCACATTGGAGCATATAAAAGAGAAATTAATAAGAAATAGGGATACCTCTCGAAGACCCGGTACAAATACTATTAAAAATGAACAAACAAGTCAAGGCACCTCGGTATAATCAAACAAAATCGAAAATATATAACTATTGACGAATTGAGATAGAATTGAATTCTAGCAATTAAGGGGGGTTAAAGACAAAATTCTAATGCTTAAGGGGTAAAATTAAAATTCCCGTAAGCCTAAGGGGGTGCAATTGAAAATTAAAGCAAAATCGGGGAAGGAGCAAAATAATAAATTAAGCAAGTACGGGGCATGAAATACAAATCCTAGCAACTTAAAGGGCCTAATTGTAAGCTACATAACTTAATTGAAAGAAACTAAAACTAAAGGGGATCAATCTGTAAAATTGAGGACTTAATCACAAATACAAGAATAATAACTAGGGACAATACAAATAATACTAAAAATATAAGGATTAGATATAAATATTTACTTTAAGATGAAAAATAACCAAAGGAAAATGCCAAACTAAACTAAACTAAATTGATTAACTAAATTAACTTTGTTAACTAAACTAATTGTTCAATCAAACACACACTAAAAAAAAAAAAATTAAACAGATCAATGACCAAATAAATAACTGGACTAACGAAATCATCAAACTAAATGGAACTAATAAAATGAATAGATAAACTAACTAAATCAATAAGTGTAAGTTAGCTAAAAAGCCATTAACTAAAACTAAAAGACAATAAGGCTAACGAAACATAATAGGAAAACATTGCAGCAATCGATTTCAAAGCTTCTGTCAAAAAAAGAAAAACTCTGGCCCACCATCAATTTTCTTTTCATTCAATCGAGACAAGAGGAACAAGGAAACAGTAACAAGCTTAAGTTTCAATAATGAAGGAACAAACCACCCTTCCTTTCCAATCGGTTTTCCCAACATATTCAACTTCTTCAAGATCTCAAACACGTGATTTAAAACTTTTCTTTTATTAACTAACTAACTAATCATTACAAAAGGAAATAAAGCATTAGACCAGCCCCCACTTTGTCTTCTTCACTCGTCTCCTGTTTTCTCTTTTCATTTCCTTTATGCTCTTTCTTTTTCCAGCTAATCAACGCCATTTGTTCTCTCTTTTGGACCTTTCTAATTTTTCTCTCTTTTCAACTCCTCCAGATTTCTCTCTTTCTTTCTCCCTTTTCTCCGTTTATCTCCCACCAAGTTCCTTCTTTCCATCTTTCTCTTTTCTCTTTTTTTTTTTTTTGTTAAATTCTTTCTTCTCCTATTCTCAATCTACCTCCGTTTCTCTCTCCCTCTCTATCTCTCTATTTTTATTTCTTTTTTCAGTTCACTTCGTTTTCGCCATCCTCATACCAGAATCATTCAATTTCCTACCTCCCCTAAATTTGGTTTTGTTCTTCAACCGGAAAAACACCAGAAACTAAACTCCAGATCAGATTCTATGCAAGTTGGTGGCCAAAACTCAAGTTCTTCATGCTCAAATCGAATCCCAAACGCTTGACTTAGGCAGATAAAAAAAGAAATATTGCTATTCTATCTAGATTGAAACAGGAAGGATCTGGAACTTGGTGAAAATTTGGTCACGATGGTGAGATGGTGATGATTGTTGTTGGGTATTGACTGGCTTGGTAAATTAGGTGTTTTGGGGGGCTGATTTTGTCGATTTTGTTGTCGGTGGGTTTTGTCATTCTCGCTGAAATAGGGTAGCAGTTGGGCAATGGTGGTGGTAATTAGAGGAACAAGTGACGGTGAAGGAGAATTTCAGCTGGGCCTTTTTTTTTTTTTTTGATCTATTATTATCCAGAATATTGAATTGAATTTCAATTGTGTCCTTTCTTGTTGTTTTGCTGGGAATAATGGGCGTGATTGGGGCTGTTTTTACTTATTCTTTGTGTGAGATTTTTTGTTTGTGGCAAGCTGTGCAGATTTTGTTTGCCGTGATGTGTTCGTGCTTGTGTATCTGTGTGTTCTATGTGTGAATATGTGTGTGACAGAGTGTGGGAATGGTAAGATGGAGGAAGCAGGGGTTGTGGGAATAGAGGGGGCTGAGACGATGATTTCTTAGTATGTGTGATGTGTGTGGTTGTTTATGGTGGCAGGGGATGTGATTGGGTCTATGAGACTGGTGGGTGTTTGATTGCAATGGCTTTGCGATTGTGTGGACTGATTTGGCAAAACTGATGGTTTGTGTTGGATATCTGTGGTATCTGTTTTTGTTTTGCAGGTTTATTCGACTATGAGCTTATGGTGTTGGGGCTGATTCGGATGATTGTGCAAGTAGTGGAGGGAATTGGTGATATGGAATTAATGGTGGATTTTGTGATGCTGGTGGTAGGAACTCGGTGGTAAGATAGTGGCCTGATATGGATTGAAGATGGTGGCTCTTGCTTTGGGCGATTGGTTCTGGCAAAGGAAAGGGGAGAAAAGATGGTGGTGAGGTGGCGGAGAAGCTGAGGTTTGGTGGTTCTTGGTGGTGATTGGCTGAGCTGGTGGTGGTGGATTGTAAATTGGAGCTGATTTTTTTGTAGGTGGAAAATATTTTTTGGGTTCTGATTGCAGAGGAAATATGGGAGTGACTGATGGAGGTTTGAAACAGTGGGTACTGGTAGTTGTGGTAGTTTTGTTGACTGGAACGGTGGAGGCTGATGGAGGAAGAGGAACGGTGCTTTTGGTGGCTTGGTAGACAGTGGAGATTGTAAGTGTGGTGGTTGAACGGTGGGGGTAGGAAGAGCTGTGGTGGAGGGAGGCTGTGATGGTGGTTTAGGTGGTGGAAAAGGGAGGAGGGAGAAGAAGAGAGAGACGGTGAAGAAACCAGATGAAGAAAACCCAAACCCAGAAGGTGAACCCAGAAACAAAAAATAAAGAACAAAAATGCAGAAATCGAACTCAGAAAATTTGGAGAAGAAAAGCAAAACAGAAACAATCGACTAAATTCAACCCAGATTTCAAACAATCAAAAATCAATAAAATCAGACAATGTAAAATCAGAAAAATTACAGAAGAAACAATAAACCAGTTTACACGAATTTCAGATGATTAAATCATGACCAAATCAAGCTTATACCATGAAATAAAATGGATCAAAATAAAGAAAAGAGAGATAAGAAATTACCTTTTGGCAAGATGATCAAGGTCTGATGAACAGTGATTCGTTCTTTGCTTTTTGCAGATGAATAGTAACGGTTTGAAGGAAAACGGCGTGTTAGTGTGTGTGTTGTGCGTGTCTGGTGAGGGAGAGGAAAAACAGAGAAGTCTGAGGCTGTGAGTCTGATTGAGAGAGAAGAGAGTGAAAATGGTGTGTGATGGGATTAAACAAAGAGTGGTTGAGTGATTGGTATGGCTGGAAGTATGGCCATGCTGCTATTCTGGTAGCAGCCATACTGCTACAGTAGCAGCAGGCTGCTACACGCAGCTTTTTTTTTTTTTTTTTTTTTTTGAGGAGGAAAATGAAGGAAAACAAAAATGAAATAGAATAAAATAAAAATAAAAATAAAAATATTAGAGTCTCTAAAATTACCAAGAAAAATAATGAAATTTATAGTTATAAAACGGATAAATAAAATTTACTACAAAAATTTAAAAATTAACATATCATTAAAATGTGCGATTAATAGAAAAAAATAATAATAACAAATAATAATAACAAAGTATTAAAATAAATATTAAAAATTTCTAAAAATCATGAAATTTATACGGGAAATTCATGAATATATGAGCTATGCATAAATAAATTTACTTGAAAAAAAAAATTCTCATAAAAGGAATGCATTGGGAAACGTGCCATTAATAAATAAAAAGATAAAAATTAAATAAATACTAAACGACCTCTAAAAATTATGAGATTTTTACAGAAAATTTATGAGTATTCCAAAATGCATATACAAAATCTTTCACTTGAAAATTCTCATAAAAATAGTGCATTGGAAAACGTGCCATTAGACTTAAAATGCTAAAATTTTAAAATAAATATTAGATGACTCCTAAAAATTATTAAAATTATAAATAATAATAAAAATAGTAAAATCAATGTATTTAAGAAATAAAATAAAATAAACTAATATTTACATGGTGAAATTACCATTTTGCCCCTGACACGACAAATTAGACGTAATATACACAAAAATTATAATTAGCCTCTGAAAATCACAATAACCCCCTAAATAAAGTAATACGCATATTTTATAAAATGTGTGTCAAAATTTGGTGTCTACAGCTTGCCCCTCTTTGTCGGAAGCTCAAAGAGGTTCCAGACAAAGACGTAGACGAAACCAAAATTTGACTCACCTATGAATGAAATACAAATACCTTGACTCCCGTAAAGATAAATGTAAGAAATGCAGAAAGAATGACCGGGCTCCCTAGGAGCTGCCTACGTATCCCACATGAGGGAATCAGGTCAAAACGTAGTTCGAATGCAGGTAAACTATTCACACAAATGATAACATAATTGCAATTGTTAACGCAAGCATTCAAACTCTTTTTTTTTTTTTTTTTAAAATGGAGAAGAAAACGTAACATTCGAACTGTTGAACAAAGATAACATAAAAACTGCAAGACGTAATAAAATGCCTAAACTAATAGATAAGAAAAGAGTCCAGGCTGCTGGACAAAATAAACATTGATGAGGTAGATGTAATGTTTGAACTACCAGACTTGAAATGTAAACAGCTGTCGACCAGGCTGCTGGGCCGATGCATGACCTTCGGTTGGCAAGGTGGATGAATGCAATGTTTGGGCTGCCAAACTTGAAAAGGTAAATAGACAGATGCCGACCAGGCTGCTGGACGGATGCATGACCTTGGGCTGCCAAGGTTGGTGAATGCAAAGTTGGGCTGCCAACTTGAAACGGAAATAAATGATCCTGGGCTGCCAGGAGTCATAAAATGCAAGGTCTGGGCTGCCAGACTTGGAAACATAAATAAAAGATGCCGACCAGGCTGCTGGACGGATGTATGACATTGGGCTGCCAAGGTTGATGAATGCAAAGTTGGGCTGCCAACTTGGAAAAGGAAATAAGTGATCCTGGGCTGCCAGGAGTCATAAAATGCAAGGTCTGGGCTGCCAGACTTGGAAACATAAATAAAATATGCCGACCAGGCTGCTGGACGGATGTATGACCTTGGGCTGCCAAGGTTGATGAATGCAAAGTTGGGCTGCCAACTTGGAAAAGGAAATAAGTGATCCTGGGCTGCCAGGAGTCATAAAATGCCAGGTCTGGGCTGCCAGACTTGGAAACATAAATAAAATATGCCGACCAGGCTGCTGGACGGATGTATGACCTTGGGCTGCCAAGGTTGATGAATGCAAAGTTGGGCTGCCAACTTGGAAAAGGAAATAAGTGATCCTGGGCTGCCAGGAGTCATAAAATGCCAGGTCTGGGCTGCCAGACTTGGAAACATAAATAAAATATGCCGACCAGGCTGCTGGACGGATGCATGACCTTGGGCTGCCAAGGTTGATGAATGCAAAGTTGGGCTGCCAACTTGAAAAAGGAAATAAGTGATCCTCGGCTGCCAGGAGTCATAAATGCAATGTCTGGGCTGCCAGACTTGAAACATAAATAAAAGATGCCGACCAGGCTGCTGGACGGATGCATGACCTTGGGTTGCCAAGGTTGATGAATGCAAAGTTGGGCTGCCAACTTGAGAAAGTAAATAAATGATCCTGGGCTGCCAGGAGTCATCAAATGCAAGGTCTGGGCTGCCAGACTTGAAACATAAATAAAAGATGCCGACCAGGCTGCTGGTCGGATGCATGACCTTGGGCTGCCAAGGTTGATGAATGCAAAGTTGGGCTGCCAACTTGAAACAGAAATAAATGGTCCTGGGCTGCCAGGTGTCATCAAATGCAAGGTCTGGGCTGCCAGACTTGAAACATAAATAAAAGATGCCGACCAGGCTGCTGGTCGGATGCATGACCTTGGGCTGCCAAGGTTGATGAATGCAAAGTTGGGCTGCCAACTTGAGAAAGTAAAAAAATGATCCTGGGCTGCCAGGAATCATAAATGCAATGTCTGGGCTGCCAGACTCGAAACATAAATAAAAGATGCCGACCAGGTTGCTGGACGGATGCATGACCTTGGGCTGCCAAGGTTGATGAATGCAAAGTTGGGCTGCCAACTTGAAAAAGTAAAAAAATGATCCTGGGCTGCCAGGAATCATAAATGCAAGGTCTGGGCTGCCAGACTTGAAACATAAATAAAAAATGCCGACCAGGCTGCTGGTCGGATGTATGACCTTGGGCTGCCAAGGTTGATGAATGACATAATAAAACTTAAAACAATTCTTAAATGTAACGTCCAAATTGATAAAATTGTCAAAAAAATTTTCTAAAAAATTTTTGCCCCAGTGTATGGAATCAAATGATTTCAAAATCATGCCTTTCAAACTTGAGACTTGTGCAACGTGAAAATCCACTTGCAATCAATCCTTTCTCTTTTTTTTTTTTTTTTTTTTTTTTTTTTTTTTTTTTTTTTTAGAAAAATTTGTCTCAATATAAATCAAATGAAATCAATTCATTGTCTTCTTTTGAACTTGTCCCAATGTAAATTAATTTTGTCTTAAACTCGAACATCATAATCAACTTCGAAAATCAAATTTTTCTCAAAAAAATTTGCCCCAGTGTAATCAATCTTTCGCAACATTTTGCTTTAAACTCAAAGCATCATAATCAATGAAAAATCAAATTTTTTCTCAAAAAATTTGCCCCAGTTTAAATTTTCAATAAAGACCCTCAATGACGGTGATGTAACTTCATCTGCAAAATAGAGAAAGCAGATATAATTGTCAAAAAAAACAATGCCACCACCTGACAATCCCTTCACTCAACTGGTACATATAAACATGAGTATTGCCCTTTTGAATCTTTGATACGACTTCTTGCTTTCATGTCCCGCGAGTTCTCCGCATTCAATGAATTCTGATTCGCGGCTTAGCTCCAGTGCCCCGAATAATTGCTCAATCGGTGTATACTTCTGATTTTCGATGACCTTAGGATTGCCCTTGTCTTTTATTCCATAAATCAAACGTCAAAATTTCAAAACATGAATTTGTTAAAATATTTCAAATGCAGTAATGTACGAACTTTTTTTTTTATTTTATTTTATAAATAAAGTACATGCAAAAAAATTTTTTAACTACAGAAAATAAATAAATAGATACTAAATAGAAACCGTTACGCTTGGTTGGAGAAATGAATTTTCAGGGAACAGCCCTGAAACAACTGCCATTATGATCCTTTAGATGTCGTCTTGTTCGAACTCTGAAAGTCACCAGACGATCAATGCCGAAGAAAAATCTCAAGTAACTATAGTTACCAGCTTTCAACAAACTCAAATCCAATGCCTGTATCCTGACTTCTTCGCCTGCTAGCCTTTAACTGCAACTCCCAACCACAGCGCCCTTTCGGGTTTTCACTGTGGTGTCCCCCACCCTTTTTTTTTTTTTCTTCTTTTTTTTTTTTTTTTTTTTTTTGGAGGCGCCCTTTCGGGTTTTCGCCTTTGTAGAGTAGGATGAGAACAAACAACATTCAAGTTCTGGGCAATCCTTCCCCTTATCATTAAAACAGAATAGTATTCAAAAAATTCGGCATCAGTAAGACAATCTTCCCTTGATGATTCGGGATAAATATATTAACATCATATGCCATTTTGATTTGTAAATTTCCGTTCTAAAAATTATCGCAAGATAAAGATGGAGGTCGGTAACATTCTCGGCTTTTGTAATGAGGTCAGGTGAGGTGTCAGAAATGTTAAGGTTGGAAAGCAGACTTTATGAGGGAGCTGATTTGTCTTGAGGTCGCACTTGCAAAAGTTTTATCCCAGTATTGACCAATCGTTTTTCCTTAAGAAAATCTATTCTAACATTGTCATTTGCTTTTGGGGCTCTCCTTCCCTTTCCCAAACAAGATTTGCCTCAGTTTTTTTTTTTTTTTTTTTTTTTTTTGCCCCAGTATGGGATAAAAATCAAGACAAAGAATTTGCTTCAAATGTGGGATAAATTTAGTGCAAAAAGTTATCTGGGTGTGGGATGCGACCTTCAAGTGGGTTGCCAAACGAAATTATAAATTCTGAAAGCTCAAAGGGGAGAACGAGGGTAAAGAATTGTTTTATGGAAAAGAAAGAAGGCCCGCCTTTAGCCCATCTTCTTCTTGCAATAAAAATTATTTGAAAGAAAATTTACGAAATCAGATATAAAACCTTTTTACCATGTCTGAATTAATGATTTGGGGAAAGACCTGACCATCCATTTCGGCCAGGACGAGGCCCCCTCCTGATAACACTTTCTTGACAATGAATGGACCTTGCCAATTTGGAGCGAATTTTCCTTTTGCCTCCTCCTGGATTGGAAGAATTCGCTTCAGAACTTTGTCTCCTATTTCAAATTGACGGGGCTTGACCTTCTTCTGATAGGCACGGGCCATTCGCCTTTGGTAACACTGCCCATGGCAAATAGCATTCAATCGCTTTTCATCAATCAATGCCAACTGCTCATGACGTTCCTTGACCCATTCAGCTTCCTCTAATTGAGCTTCCATCAATATACGCAGAGAAGGAATCTCAACTTCCGCTGGCAATACTGCTTCCATCCCGTACATAAGGGAATATGGGGTCACCCCAGTAGAAGTTCTTATAGCAGTTCTGTATGCCAACAATGCATAAGGTAACTTCTCATGCCAATCTCGATGCGTATCCGTCATCTTCCGGATGATCTTCTTCAAATTCTTATTGGCAGCCTCTACAGCTCCATTCATCTGAGGTCTATAAATGGCAGAGTTTCGATGCTTGATCTTGAACTGCTCACACAACCCATCTACCACGTCATTGTTGAGATTCTTCGCGTTATCCGTAATCAATGTCTCTGGTATCCCAAAACGACAGATAATGTGATTTCTCAGAAAATCAGCTACCACTTTCTTAGTCACGTGCCTGTAAGACTCGGCTTCGACCCATTTAGTGAAGTACTCTATCGCCACCAGGATAAATCGATGACCATTCGAAGCAGGAGGATCGATAGTTCCAATCACATCCATTCCCCACATTGAACAAGGCCAAGGAGCAGTCATACTGTGGAGCTCCGAAGGAGGTGCGTGTATCACATCGCCATGTAATTGACATTTAACGCATTTTCTGACGAACTCAACACAGTCATGCTCCATGGTAAGCCAGAAATATCCCGTCCTCATGATTTTCTTTGCCAATAAGTGCCCGTTCATATGCGGCCCACATACGCCACTGTGGATCTCCTTCATCAAATATTCAGCTTCCTTCTCGTCAACGCATCTCAACAAACCCAAATCACTTGACCTTTTGTACAGGACTTCTCCGTTCAGAAAAAATCTCATAGACATCCTTCGAAGAAAATTCTTAGCCGCAGTATTGGCACCCGGAGGATAAAATCTATTTTTCAAATATTCTTTCAGATCATGAAACCAAGGAAAGCCGTCAGCTTCTTGTTCAATGCGCAGACAGTGCGCTGGTTCCTCTTGAATCTTAACGAAAATGGGTTCAATTATAGTACCATCGGGATGAGAGATCATGGAAGACAAAGTTGCCAAGGCATCTGCAAAGACATTTCGGGTACGCGCGATATGTATGAATTCCAAAGTTCTGAACTGTCGAGCCAAAGTGAGCAAACAACAATGATATGGAATTATTTTAGAATCCCGAGTCATCCATTTTCCCAATGTTTGATGAACTAGTAAATCAGAATCACTAAATGCTGTCAAATCCTTGATATCCATATCCAACGCCATCTTCAAACCAAGAATGCAAGCTTCATACTCTGCCATGTTATTAGTGCAGGCAAATTTCAGTTTGGCAGTAGCAGGGTAATGTTTTCCTTCGGGTGACACTAGGACTGCCCCAATTCCAGCTCCAAAAGAGTTTGAAGCACCATCAAAGAACAATCTCCATCCCGAAGATTCCTCATTAATATCCTCAGCTGTCCCTACAAACAAAATTTCTTCATCAGGGAAATAAGTATTCAATGGCTCGTAATCATCTTGCAAAGGGTTCTCCGCCAAGTGATCGGCAATTACTTGGCCCTTGACTGCCTTTTGAGTTGTGAACACAATATCAAATTCACTGAGAATCATTTGCCACTTAGCCATACGTCCAGTGGGCATCGGTTTCTCAAGCAAATACCTCAACGGGTCAGATCGAGATATGAGATAGGTGGTATGGTCAAGGAGATAATGTCTCAATTTTTGAACAGTCCAAGCCAATGCACAACATAATCTTTCCAAAAATGAATAATTCGCCTCATAGACAGTAAATTTCTTACTTAGATAATAGATTGCCTGTTCCTTTTTGCCTGAATCATCATGTTGACCGAGAACACAACCCATGGCTCCATCCAACACTGAGAGGTACATGATAAGTGGCCGACCTGGCTTCGGCGGTACTAACACAGGAGGATTCAACAGATAATCTTTGATTTTATCAAAAGCCCGCTGACAATCTCCATTCCACTTCATTGGGGTATTTTTTCTTAACAACTTGAACAAGGGTTCACAAGTAAGAGTCAACTGAGCAATAAATCTGCCAATGAAATTAAGCTTTCCCAAAAAACTCTTCACATCTTTCTGCGTCTTTGGTACTGGCATTTCTCGTATGGCCTTTATCTTGGCAGGATCTACTTCAATACCCTTCTTACTAACAATGAAACCTAGTAACTTGCCAGCAGGAGACCCGAAAGCACATTTTGCAGGATTCAGTTTCAGATTATACCTTCTTAATCTTTCAAACAGCTTTCTCAAATCTCCCAAATGGTCCTCTGCTCTTCTGGACTTGACTATAATGTCATCCACGTAAACTTCTATCTCTTTGTGTATCATGTCATGAAACAGATGTAGTCATAGTCCTTTGATAGGTGGCTCCAGCATTTTTCAATCCAAAGGGCATAACTCTGTAACAGAATATTCCCCACGGAGTCATGAATGCCGTCTTTTCTCGATCTTCCTCTGCGACCAAAAGTTGATGATATCCAGCGAAACAATCAATAAATGAATCCATTTCATGCCCAGCAGTATTGTCCAACAGGATGTGAATGTTAGGCAAAGGAAAGTCATCCTTTGGACTGGCTTTGTTTAAATCTCGATAATCTACACATACTCGCACTTCACCAGACTTTTTGGGAACCGGAACCATATTTGATAGCCAAATGGGATAGTGAGACACAATGATGATTTGGGCATTGAATTGTTTGACTATCTGCTCTTTGATTTTGAGGCTCATTTCAGGTTTGAATTTGCGAGGTTTCTGTTTCACTGGAGAAAAGTTTGGATCTGTGGGCAATCTATGAACTACTATGTCTGTGGAGACCCCAGGCATATCATCATAGGACCATGCAAACACATCCTTGGAACAGCTGTCAAAAATTCAATCATCTCTTTTCTTTGGCTCTTGTTCAAATGAACACTGATTTTAACTTCTTTAACTTCTGTCTCAGTGCCAATATTGATAGTTTCTGTTTCTTCCAAGTTAGGCTTGGGTTTTTCTTCGTATTGTTCCAGATTCTTAAGATACAGAGTCATAATCTTCTTCGATATCGCTCTCACTCTCATTAACGGTTTGCATTATTTCAGAATTTAGAGAGATATCGAAGTTGAACTTGTCAGTTTCAAACAAAGTGACATCCAAAGGATCATAGACAGTTATTTTCGGCCATCTGAAAATGAAACAAAATATGCAAACATAAATAAATAAACACAAATAGACAACTTTTGAATGAAAACTTGCATTTTCAAAAGAAGATGTTTACAATCATAAGCTAGCATTAGCCTTTGAGAAAAGATAAATAGCATTTCAATATTTTAGACAAAAAAACTTTCTCGATATAACAAAAGAAATTGAGAATAGTTTCTTTCAAAAGCTAATGCGATAAAGTCAGAGCCTAACACTAAAACAAACTTTGAGAAAGTAATTCATTTCAGGGCTCCATCTAGAAATGAATTTTGAACAAAAGACAATCCCAAATTTACCGAAACTCCCTCCGAACAGGGAGATAATCAGATGTCCAATTGTTCAATGACTCTTTCTCGATTTCCTCAAAGTCAGTAGCATCAGACGATTCTTCTGTACCAGTCATTCCAATGAAAAGACGGCTCATCCCCTCTTCAACATCATAATCCTCATTGCATATTTCAGAAATAACAACCTTGGATGCCCTTGAAAAACTGTGATACAATGGAGGAACATAGAGTGAGACCTGCCTTCCTTCCTTTTCAGCCCTCTTTCTCTCCTTCATCTCCTTCAAATCCTTACCTGTTGGGTGAAAACCAAGCCCAAAGGTATTTTTCTGTTCCATTAGTTGAATAGGTTCCGTAATTCCCTGCAGCATCTTTCCAATACCCTTTCCTGGCCGGTAGTCTGCCCTGATCAGTTCCTTAGCTATCATGATACTCGCATTAGGCAATAAGGGCTCCACAGGTGGCTTTCCTTCCGGAATCCAATTGACAGATACAATATCTGAAGCACGAAATCCCCGATCAAGTGATAGCTTATCCTTCGCCTCTTCAGCATGCCCCCGATTCACCATCATAGTGCAATCATCTTCCGCAAAAATAGTGATCAGTCTATCATCCATAATGAATTTTACCATTTGATGCAGAGATGACGGTACTGATCCAGAAGAATGAATCCACGGCCGCCCTAACAAAACATTGTATATGCCGGAAAAATCCATGACCTGGCAGGTAACCTGATATTGAGCTGGACCCATCTCGAGCACTAAATCAATCTCTCCTATAGTCTCCTTCCTCGAGCCATCGAACCCTCTAACAACGGTCAGTGATTGGCGAACTTGTGACCGTGAATATCCTAGCTTTTGTAGAGTGTTCCATGGGCAGATGTTCAGTGCAGATCCGTTGTCAATCAAAACCCTAGGCAAGTATCTTCCATTGCACCTCACAGAAATGTATAAAGCCTTGTTATGCCCCTTCCCTTCAGGAGTCAATTCATCTTCAGAAAAGGCGATCTGATTAGATGCCAAAACATTCCCTACTATCCCGGCTAGCTTCTCAGTGGGAATGTCCGTGGGAACATGAGACTCATTCAAAACTTTTAAAAGAGCCTCTCGATGCAGCTCAGATGTCAACAAAAGATTTAGAATTGAAATTTGTGCTGGCATGCGGCTCAACTGTTCCACCACTTTGTACTCACTTTTTTTCAAAATCTTCAAGAATTCTTCCGCTTCCTTCTCATCAACTGGCTGTTTAGGGGGTAGTGTGCTCTCTTTTCCTTTTGCTGGAATAACAATCTCTGGTTCTACCATCACTCTCCCCTGATCTCAAAATTGCAGAGACATTATTATTCACTTCAGAATTTTCGTAATTCCATGGAACCCTCTGCAAATCCTCAACGAGCATTTGTTCAGGCACATCAACGATTTCTGGTTCTGGAATCTCTAACTCAAACGGCACAACATCTAGGACAAATGGCTGGGCTGATGAGTTGGCGGCAGACAGGACTTCTTTTAACACAACCGGCTCTTTTGGTTGGGTTACAGGTGATGCCAACTTTCCTGCCAAAATGTCATCCATATACTGACTCATGAAGTCTTTTCTTGACATCGTCATTCTATCTCGCATGTCATCTCTATCAGTAACACCCACCGTCTCTTCAATCGCAACTATCATCTCAGAAGGGTCACCAAGTGTTTCATCTAAAGCAATCATTCCAACAGTAGACCCGTGCTGAGGCAAAGGATTGTTATCCACATTTGGGGCCTGCCCTCTCCCTCTTCTCAATACTATCTCTCCATCGTCAATCATATCTTGAATTTTGTGCTTCAAAGCCCAACAGTTAGCTGTGGGGTGCCCACGACCTCCCGAATGGTAAGCACAGACGGCTTGGTGATCATAGTCGTGGGGTAACCCGTTAGGAAAAGTTTTCTGAGGTATAGTGCCAATTTTGCCCGCTGCTCTCAGTTGGTCATATATCTGGTCTAGAGGACGACCAAGGGGAGTGAAAGCCCTAGGCCGTCTTTGTGGGAGGTTGGCTGGACCGGTTGTATTTGGGGGCTGATTGGGTGTAGTATAGTTGTTAGGGTAAATAGGTCTCGGGCGGTTTTGCACGGGTGGGCGAAAGTTATTTTGTGTGGGTCGAGGGTTCTGAAACATGGGTTGAGTGTTTGGATAAAATGGTTGGGCATTTACTGGTTGGGCTTGGGTATTGAAAACAGGTTGAGGGTACTGGGGATAAGTAGGTGAGGGATGTGCCAACTGAGGGAATCGTGGGTATTGAGAATGGTAATTTGGCTTGTTTTGGAACCTGGGGTTGAAATTTGGGCCTTGATTTATCACAAAAGATATTTCTTCTTCTCTTTTCTCAGGCTTTTTCCCAATTGCTTTCTTCAGATTATTGCCATTTTGCAACGATTCAACTTGCAACTTCACAGCAGCCATGTCTACTACCTTTCCCTTCTTCACCCCTCTCTCAATAGCTTCTGCTTGCTCAATAACCTGGGCGAAGGTCTTTCCAATTGAGCCTACGATGGCCTGGTAGTAAGGTGGGTCTTGGGCATCGATAAATAATTTTACCATTTCGTTCTCATCAATTGGCGGATTTACTTTAGCTGCCACACTCCGCCAACGCTGCCCATAAGCTACATAACTTTCTGAGGGCTTTTTCTTCAATTCTACCAGTGAGAATCTATCCGGCACCAAATCACAGTTGAACTCATACTGTTTGATAAATGCTCGGGAGAGGTCGGTCCAGTTTCGGATCTTTGAAAAATCCAACTTCAAATACCATTCTAATGCATCCTTCTCCAAACTCTCTCCAAATAGCCTCATCGGCAATTTCTCATCCCCGGTCGGCTTGCCCAACTTGTTGCAGAACATCTTAAGGTGCACAACAGGGTCGCCAGCACCGTTGTATTTAGAAAATTCTGGCACCTTAAACTTTGGAGGCAGTTGAGTATCAGGGAACATACAGAAATCATCGTAATTCAAACCGCCGTACCGATCCAATCCCTGGCTCTCTCTGATGAAATCATCGAATCTCTCCAATCTTCGCAACAGGGCCTTTTCTGTCATGCCTGGATTCTCATCCCTGTTATACGGCTCCACATCCACTCCTACTTGATACCCCGGGTCTAGCACAAATTGATGTGTGTTGAGGTTCGGTAGTGGTTGAGTGTTCAGAGGGAAATGGTTGGCTTGTTGTGCATATTGTGGTTGGTTCAGAGTGTTTTGGGTGTGTCTAGGACTGGGTGGGATTGGAACAGTCATTTGAGGGTTTTGAGTGTTTGGGGGTGGAGGAGCCATCTGAGTATTTTGGGTATTGAGGAGTGGGGTTTGTACTGGAATAGCTGAGACATTGTTATTCGCATCCGGGGCATTTCCGCTCACATCAGATTGGGATTGTGGAGGTTCTCGAATGACCGGTGCAGCAGAAGTAGAGCCGTTGTTGTTCATGTTACTGATGAAGTGGGCAATGATCTGACTATGGGAAGACACTTCATGAGTCATATTATTCATCTTGGCCAACATTTCATCCATCTGAGCCCTCAACGCCGTTAACTCTGAAGACTGATTCCCGGCAGGTCCCTCGAATGATTCAGTGGGAGCACTCATGTTTATATGTAGCTGTCTAGTACGGGACCGTGTACGAATGGGGCTTCGGTGAAAAGAAGCTATGTTTTACAAGTACCTGAAATGTACATACAGAAAGAAGAAGGTTTAGTCGCCCCATCGTCATTGTCACTGTCAATTTTATTATCACAAAGAAAAAGGAAAAGATTAAAGTTAGTAAGTATATAAATAATTCGGTGCATGTCCTAGGAGGGTGCCCTTATTATGCCAAGGGTAGGCCTAATCATGAAATGCAATCCTTTAGGGTGAGACCCCCCTTCAGTATTGGAGTGAGAAGCATTTCAGTCTTGGTAATTTAGTCATTGTTCATTCCACTTGATCATTAAAGAAGATACTCCACTACTTTACAGCCAGTCAGACATAGTGAAGCAAAATAGTACA
>CM045557.1:24066483-24104416 GCA_024721245.1 Mitragyna speciosa
CTCTCTCTCTCTCTCTGTTGTATATATATATATGTATGTATGTGTATATATTGTATGTGTGTGTGTATATATACACACACACATACAATATCTACACATACGTATATATATATACACACACACAACATTTTATTTAAATTAGAAGGTTTCCAAAGTAGTTGTTGATGCTCCTGAAACGAATCCTTGACATCAAAATCATAAGAAAAATTCCTCACGCAACCACCATCATAGCAGATGAGCCAATTAGATGTGGAATTCAAACACCAGTGCAATAAAACGTGAAAACTCCAATGTCACCCGAGCTAGTAAGGTCTGACTGCCACGACAGTTTCTTGCAGTTCAATGCAGTCTTACGTATTACCCCTACCAGCTCCCATGCAGCCAATAACAGAACGCATTTCAGTGACTTGACTGAATTTGTACGGTGGAAGATGAAGTTTCTCTAATTTTTATTGAGTCTATGGCCGCCATAAAAGCAAGGTCCCCCCGCCGGGGGGGGGGGGGGGGGGGGGTGTTAAACAACACAAACTGTTGACATCACTGTTCCCATTTTGTCTATATTAGCTGGGAAGATGGTGAGACTTATGCTGGGAACTCTCCCACTGCCTCACCTCATTTGCTTGAACCGCAAGTCCCTAATCATCATTAGAAAGTAATAGTTATAATAATGGACTAGATTAAATAAAACTTGTTCAACACTTGCGGGTTAAAAGTTTGATCGAAAAAAAAAATCCTAGGCTGAGAACACCCAATCACGCCATCCCCCAAGAAAAAGAAAATTAATTATGAGAAAGTA
Source organism: Mitragyna speciosa (assembly GCA_024721245.1). Classification (NCBI taxonomy): domain Eukaryota; kingdom Viridiplantae; phylum Streptophyta; class Magnoliopsida; order Gentianales; family Rubiaceae; genus Mitragyna; species Mitragyna speciosa. Next base: position 24,067,280 of record CM045557.1, read on the forward strand.
GATAAATTTATCAAGGTTAAATTGGTTTGGATTTGTTAAGGGAACTTGCCAGGACCGACAGCGTATGCAAAGGCTAAATAACTTGATAAATCTTTAATTATACGTCTAAATTAATGTCCTAGTGGAACATATTGCCAATACTTTAAAAACATTCAAACCTTTTGCACATATTTAGTGTGAGACAAAATGTAACTTGAGGTAATGCAATTTCACGTACGTATATGATAATCAAATTCATCCTAAGATATGCTTTAAATAAGAGATTATCGTGGCGGCGGGGATACTAGAAGTGAATTTTACAAAGATAATATGTTTTTACAGTGTTATAGACATATAATTAGAATTTATTTAGGTTTAAGTAAATGTTTGATTTTTGAATAAGTTGTTTAAAAAATTGAAGAATGCCAAACTAAACACTTTATATTGTATTTGAATAAAGAACACCATCAGGAAAGTCGTATTCTGTCTGAAAATTGAGCTCATTCAACGTTTTCTTCTTCACAAAAGAAATTGCCATAAGACCATATTTGTGTTGTGTGCGTTCGTGTTATTAACTTAATTGAATATGGGTCAACTTATGCTTTGTTTGGGAGGATGGAAATGGATGGAAAAGAAAGGATTTTGAAAGATATCCCATAGTTTCTATTGTTTGGGAGTTAAAATGGGGAAGAAAGGAAATGGAAGGAAAATGGCTTTGGTAAATTGAACAAAAATTTCCCTGCAAAATTGGTAAGAAAGGGAAGGAAAAATGATGGAAAGTTAAGTATATCTTTCAGCATGACATAATGCCCTTAAAAATGTGATACAAAAAATTTTATTACTAAATAAATCTCCCTTGTTCCTTAAACTCCCAAGCAACTTAAAAAGAAACTTTCTATCCTTTCTTTTTTTTTTTTTTTTTTTGGTTCTATTCTAACTTGTCTTTTCTATTCTAAATTCCCAAACTAGCCATATGTTTATAGTGAATAAACTATTCGAATAGAAACAATAATTTATCATTCAAATTTTCGACTGAGGAAAGTAAGTTTGCTTTCCGAGGGACTAAAAAACCAAGCATAAAGTTTAAACTTTTATTTTATCTCAAAAGAAATTATAAATTTTATACAGGAAAAATAAATTGCTGATGCCTTCACAAGCCGGATTGATTTTGAAGGTTGGAACAGTTTAAGATTCAATTCGGACAAAGAGAATGGCAAATTTTTATCTCAGACAGAGAGAGAGTGAGTGGCAAATTTTTGTCAATTGAGGGGCCATGGGCTCCATATTGGCTAACAGATCCAACCAATACAGGCCCATTACTGTTATCACTTGTCAAAGCAGCCTAATCCACAACAAATGTCTAAAACGAGCCCAATACTGATTTTCTTTTTAGCAGCCCAATGACAATTTTAAAATTCACGAGGAGATTTCCAGCAAAACAGTCATGCTTGCGGACTTGAGTCTCAGTACTGATGCCAATTAAATGATCAGAAAAGCCACAACAAACAAAAGCTCTCACCGCTGCCAACCCTCAAATCTATGGCGAAATTGCACAAACTTACGAACCCTGAAGCAAATCCAAGCCTTATTGATAGTAAATGGCTTTAACTCGAACCCGCATGCTCTCAGAGAACTCATCTATGCCTCTGCAATTGCTATCCCATGTGCCCTCCATTATGCCCACCAACTGTTCGATCAAATTTCCGAACCAGATATTTTTATGTGGAACACCATGCTCCGTGGCTCAGCTCAGAGTTCCAAGCCATCAGTTACGCTTCCGTTGTATGCCCGGATGGAAAGACATTACATAAAGCCTGATAGTTATACTTTTCCATTTGTGCTCAAGGCATGTACTAGGCTTTCTTGGGTGAATTCTGGAAAAATTGTACATGGGAAAATTGTGAAACATGGATTTGAATGGAACAAGTTTACAAGGAATACGCTCATATATTTTCATGCCAACTGTGGGGAGATAAGCATTGCCAGGACACTTTTTGACGATATGGCGAAAAGGGATGTTGTGGCCTGGTCTGCTATGACTGCAGGATATGCAAGAAGAGGGGAGCTGGGTATGGCAAGGAGGCTTTTTGATCAGATGCCAGAGAAAGATTTGGTTTCTTGGAATGTGATGATTACGGGGTATGTTAAGCAAGGAGAGATGGAGAGCGCGAGGGATTTGTTTAATATGGTGCCAAAGACGGATGTTGTTACTTGGAACGCAATGATTTCTGGATATGTTCTTCGCGGTGAGTATCAGAGGGCCTTTGAGATGCACAGGGAGATGAGAAGTGCTGGAGAGTACCCTGATGAGGTCACCATGTTGAGCCTTTTGTCTGCTTGTGCTGATTCGGGAGCTTTGGATGTTGGAGAGAAGCTACATTCCTCGATTTTGGAGATGGATGAGGGGGAGATGAGCGTTGCAGTTGGAAATGCACTCATAGATATGTATGCCAAATGTGGAAGCATTGAGAAGGCTTTTCAAGTTTTCCGTGGCATGAAAGAAAAAGATGTCACATCGTGGAATTCCATTGTTGCGGGCTTAGCTTTCCATGGTGACCCAGAGGAATGCATTAATCTTTTCGAAGAAATGAGAAGAACAAAGTTTTCGCCCAATGAGATTACGTTTACTGGGGTATTGGTAGCTTGTAGTCATGCTGGAAAAGTTGATGCTGGGCGTGGATACTTCAATCTAATGAAAAATGAGTATAAAATTTTGCCGAACATAAGGACATTTTGGCTGTATGGTGGATATGCTTGGGCGTGCAGGTCTAGTGGAGGAAGCTTTTGATTTTATAGACACCATGGAGATTGAGCCAAATGGTATCATTTGGAGGACTCTGCTTGGGGCTTGTAAAATTCATGGTAATGTTGAGTTGGGGAGGCGAGCGAACAAAGCATTGCTTAAATTGGAGCATGATGAGAGCGGTGACTATGTGCTGCTCTCAAACATATATGCGCTGAAAGGTGAGTGGGATGGTGTTGAAAAGGTGAGGAAGTTGATGGATGACAGTGGAGTGAAGAAAGAGGCTGGTTCTAGCCTAGTTGAATCAGAGAACCAAACCTTCCTTCATTTCTTACTTGATTCAAAACATCAAATAGATTTCAGAGACAAACAATACGAAGTGCCAAAGTACAAAAATGTTCAATCCGCTAGTTAAACTCTTGTTTTCTTTCTTTTAGTATCTTCTTTCTGTAGTCAGTGCTTCTTACATACAACTATGGATACTTGTTTGTGCATAATTCATGTATTTGTACTCGATGACTGTTTTGAATCATATAAGGAAAGAAAAGGAACAGAAGAGAATGTCCAAAATTGTGCTATGTTCCAATAAACAGTACACTTGAGAATAGGTATAGCAGTTTTTTTTTTTTTTTTTTGGAACAAAGGATAAAAGCGTTCCAATAGACAGTAGACGTCGTATAATTTGTAAATTTTATAGGATTTGGTATAGTACTTGTTGTGCAGAACCTAAATAAATTAGATATAAGGTTATCTACTTGCTGAAAGGGTGACTAAGTTGATGGATGCATTATGGTGAAGAAAAAGCCTGGCTGTAGCCTAATTGAATAAGAATCAAGCTTTCAGCCAAGCATTTTGATTCAAAGCATCAACCATATTCCAGGAACAGAACACCTGGTAGTGTCAAAAACATGGATATGGAAGTTGTGGTTTTCCTTCTTCATTCTTCTTTCCTTTCCCATAGACTCCCTTTTTGTTTATTTTTCTTTTAAGAAGTGTTACTAAATTATCATATAAAGTTAGTTTTGAGACATAGAAAGGCAGGAGGACTTTAGATCAGTTAACGGAACACCGGTGGAGTTTCCAGCTCAGATAAGCCAGTTATATTGTAGTCCAAAATATTTCTCCAAGTAGAGAAATGGAAGGTCCCCAGACAGCTTAACGAGTTTCTATATATTCTATATATATAAGGAAAAAATTAACCATCCCCAAGAAGGAAACTAGGGAGCTACTTCAATTTAAAATTGAAAAAAAATGAGTGAATTTTTTCAACGTATGTGGTCATCCTCGAAACGATATCATATAAAAAACATCCTGAACAAGACAACATAATGACAAAAAAAAAAAAATACATAAATAAACAAAGGTTTCTGCACTGTGAATGCACTTGCAACGTTTTCTCCTTGGATGGTGGTAAATTCCTAAGTTGGTAAACAGTTCTACCGTCCAAATGGAAGTAAAAACGAAAAATGCCACTGAGTCATGAACAACTTCAATAGTGGTTAGGCCAGAAAATCTTTCCAAAATGCTTCGCTATCAATGAGTTCTTCCCAACAATCAAATGTATCAATGAGGGAAGAAGTAATTGATGGAACTTCAGACTGATTAACTTGTTCGACACTACAAGTTTCATGGGTTGCCGTTGCTTCAACAAATGCAGGACGACTCTTAAATGTTTGACTGCTGCTCCGTGGTCGTACTGCCCAAGCTATTTGTTTTATCATTTTGCTGACAGAATGCTACTGCTTTTGAAAGTCCATAATTATTTTCCGGGAGAAGGGAGTCAAAATCCGAAGATTTTAATGTCGGTAGGAAAAAATCCATGCTACCTTGAGCACTAGCTCTATTGATAAGTCTAGTTGATGGAACAAGATCATTTTGTGTTGTGCTAATTGGCTTGAGTAGCTTTTGCAATAGTTGCAGTTTTGCTAGTTGAGTTGCATCAACTTGCGACAGTAGAACATTTGTCCAAATATTCATCAAACCGCTAGGGGAATTCAATGCTGATTGCAACTGAGAAAAATCAACAATTTTGTTAATATCAGGCACAACGGGTTTGTGAGTTTGTGGATCAATCCCAAGGTGAAGAAGCTTTCTCCTTAGCTTCGTGTTCCAATGATTCTTGATTTCATTGTCAGTCCTCCCTGGAAGATGTGCAGCAATCTTGGACCATCTACAAAGAAATTCATTCAATTAGCGATAATTCATAGCAATCAATCACTAGCAATCATCAATATAATTTAAATTTGCAAACATGAAAATGTCATGGAATTTTGACATACTTATTTCCAAGAATGGAATGGAGTTCAACAATGAGGCGTTCTTCTTCGTCCGAAAACTTCCCTCTCTTAATATCAGGCCTGAGGTAATTATTCCACCTCAATCTGCAGCTCTTTCCGCACCTGTTCAGGCCAGCTTTCTTAGGTAAAGTTTTCCAGCATCCGTGGCCGTAGTTCTGCATGTAATTAATCAATTTCTCATCTTCTTCGTCTGTCCATGGCCCTTTTCTCAAGCCATTGTTTTCGCAGTACGGAGATCTACCCATTTTCTGCAGCTAAAGATTTGGGAGATCAGACAAACTAAAGCATGAATTGTTTTCTTGATAAGTTATCCAACATGAGTTGGTATATATATATGTGCACCAACGACAGGTACAACCTGCAAGTCCAGGTCAAATCAAAAACTTCTCAATCAGTTTTAAGTTAGGGTTAATAACACTTTGCCCCCCTGAACTTAGGGGAGTAGTCACACTTTACCCCCTCAACTTTAAATATATACACTTTGCCCCCAAGACTAGTCAAAGTTAGGAATTAAAAAAAAAAAGTGAGTGTTATGACATTATTGCCCTTTTATTAATGAATACATTTATAACTTAATATCATTTCTTTTCATTTTTAAAAGATTTATATATTCTCTATCGTATTAATTATATAAAAATATCAAACTAAAAAATTTAAAGAAAGTTAATATTTAGTTTATATCTTTGAAATTTTCCTCTTAAATTAATATTTACTTCTATATATGTTTTGTTTAATTTATTATACTTTAAGTCAAACAAAACCGATAAATAACACGACACTAAAATAAATTTAATTGTCAAATTTTGTATAAAAATGGTAATACCAAACTCATTTATTTAAACTAAATTTTTATTATTTTAAATTATTTAAACTTTTGGACTAATATCATAGTCATTTTTATATTTATCAAATTAGTCCAATATGAAATTTTTAATCAAAGAATATTTTGGGAAAAAAGAACAAGTTAGCCCATTATACAGTACTAGGGCAAACAAGAATAAATAAGTCAAAAATATATATATAACATTTAGTCCAAAACAATAAAAAATAAGAAATTCTTTAATTAAGAATTTCATATTGGAATAATTTGATAAATATAAAAATGACAATAATATTAGTCTAAAAGTTTAAATAAATTAAAATGATAAAAAATTACTTTAAATAAATGAGTTTGGTATTACATTTTTATATAAATTTTGGTAATTGAATTTATCTTTTATTGTCGTGCTTTTTATCAATTCTGTTTAACTTAAAGTCTAATAAATTAAAAATAACATATATAGAAGTAAATATTCATACAAGAGAAAAATTTTTAAAGATGTAAATTAAATATTAACTTTCTTTAAATTTTTTAGTTTGATATTTTTATATAATTTATATGATAGTGAAGAAATAAATCTTTTAAAAATAAAAAGAAATGATATAAAGTTATAAATATATTAATTAATAAAAGGGCAATAATGTCATAACACTCACTTTTTTTTTTAATTATTAACTTTGACTAGCCTTTGGGGGGCAAAGTGTATATATTTAAAGTTGAGGGGGGCAAAGTGTGACTACCCACTAAGTTCAGGGGGGCAAAGTGTTATTAACCCTTTTAGTTATTTGGTATAGATTTTCTCCAACAACTGAGCAAAAGAAGAAGTTGACTGTGAGCAAATTCTCTGCAAGAAAGGAGAATGTGATCTCATCAACAATTGAATTGACTAAAGATGGTTTTTGCAATTGACTTTGAGAGTTACTCTAAAGAAATTAGCATTGTTACTCATATAAGAAAAATAAAAATGATACTTATAACTTCATTTCCTCGCATGGTTGCGGCCATTTTCATGATAATATTTAATTTACTCACCAAAACAAGCTCATTTATTTTTATAATACAAATTGCCGTGTATCTTGACTCAGTTAAGAGTCACTTAATTTCGTTTATCTTAGTTGACGTACAATCGAAGAGACAATTCAATGATATTTACACTTTTCTGTACTATGATGCTTCCAACAATGCTAGCTATTGATTATTCATAACTAGAACATAGAAAATTATATTACTAATCTTTAAACTTGGGTATGTTATATTGTTAATAAAAAAATAAAGACTTGTATTCTCTATTTGTTTTCTCGAATTCATATGAATACTCAAAATTTGAAATCCTCATAAAGAAGTGATCTTACTTTTACCAAACTGATTTCCGTCTAAGATTCCTTCTAAGAATATAAATGGTTATCATATATGACAAAAAGACCAAGAATTTAATTCCAGGAAATAGAAAGCTTTCTCTTTAGGAATTTGTTTCAGTGGCTGTATCTTTTAAATTGTTGCATGCATGCTTTTGAAAACATTTATAGGCCAAATTACTGTAGCTACTGAATTTTGGCAATTTGGAATCTCATGCGCACTGGCAAAAAATTGTCATATAATTGCACTTAACTACTACAGTAGTATACTCTTAACGATTTAGGAGTAAGGATTTTTTTTTTCCCCTAGTTGATTTATATCCTCATAGTGAATTGTACTAGTCATTCCTCTGCAAGAAATCATAACCTCCCAAGAGTCCAATGCACTGTGATTACTCAATTAATTACTCGTAGGCTGCTTCGAGATCTTGTATTCTTTTTTCTGGTCAAAATAAAAACGTCAGGGAACTTGTCAGCAATGTGCAATGTTCTTGACATCTTTTGCTATGTTTCATTCGTCTAACATGAATTTTAAAAGTTGCTTCGCTACAAGAAGTCAGTCTCTAACTGCTGCTTTGAACATTGCTGTAGCATTCCACCTTTCATGTTGCCTTCCTTCACCAACTGTTACACTTTAATACCTATATTCCACACCAAACTAAAACGATTCCCTTTTTCTTCGTCTGAATCCCAACTGCCTAGTTTGAAGGTTAGCAGCTCTGCCCTTTCCTGGAATCACTCTCTATGGGCTAGTAAGAAGGCGTGTTCAAGCTCTCTTCTGGATGGAAGCTGAAAGAGTATCTCAAATGGACTTTCTTTTCGACCTTTCGCCCTTTTTATTTAATTATTTTTCATACTTGATAATGAGCTAGAAATTGAATATTCATTGAGGAGAGTATGATAGATATAACTCGCTGAATTCTTTCTTATAAGGAGCTGTTGATACTTATTTGATTCAAAATAGGCGTTGAAACACATAAGAACTCTTGAATGGAAATAGAAAAGAAATGTAACTCCAGTTCCTTCGGAATCGGTAGTCAAACTTTGTTCAAATTCTCCCTTTCTCTTCGTTTTCAATCCCAAGTTCGTGCAATTTTCTAAAATTTCATCCATGCACCTAGAGTAGGAATCACATATTAAATTTTACAATGATAGATAACTTATACTTTTTCAGTTTCTTAATTCCATTTTAAAATGTATAGCCCCAAAATTAGTAAAATCGCGCAACTTTGAAAAATACAGTTAAATTTAGGGTTGGAATCAGTTGTTAAAGGGGGCAAATTGAGAGTTGAGGAAGCCTATTAAATACAATTAAGGAGATAAAATCATATGATGGGAATTGTAATTATGAATTCAATTATATTCTAAGAAAAAAAAAAAAAGAACTCAACTGTATCATATTTGAAGTACCATGCTTCATTGACGTCGTTATTTGCAGAAGTGAGAGTAAAACATTGATGGACTTCGGCCGTAATTATTTTGGCACATAAATGGAAAGATAATTTTCTATAATGTTTCAAACCTTGAACTTTGTTATCATTAGCTGCTTATGTAATTCAAATATAAGACACGTGTTAAGAAATTTTAACGTTGCCAGCGAAAGTTAATGTTTGAGAGTCAAACAATAAACAGTAATTCTGATGAAGTTTCGAGGATGGCATTCTCCTTTTATACGTACTCTGAAGACAAACTGTCGGTCAACTTCGGTAACAAAAGCATGTAAATTAAAATTCTTCAAGAATCAAATATGTGACATATTGTTCACTAGAACTTACTGGTTAAGTGCATTGATACATGTATCTGTTGAATGGGATAAAAAAATTTTATGCTGATAGGCAAGAATTAGGAAGACTGAACATAGAAACGCTTCCTCTGCCCAAATTTTTTTTTTTTTTTTTGTTTAATAGTGTTCAATATAAAATTACACCGTATCAATGTAAAATTATATAAAACTATATTGTTCCATTTAGTGATAAGACATAATTTCGTAATAATACGATATTATTTTGTATTAAACACAGTTAGACATCAAAAAAATTGAACATAAGATCTGATTCACTTTAAAAACGATGTTCAAAGATCAAGCATTTGGTCAATCTACGATACTTTTAACGAATGTCGGCAAATTAGTAACCAGATTCTAGGCCATGCACGCAGGAAGTTTATTCTTTCTTGGTCAAAGCCGTTGTCTGATTTCCTTTTTTTAGGAGAAATCATCCCTGCCAAGCATCGTCTGTTGTTTTGGATTATCTTATACTTTCCGGGGCATCAGGGCATGCCAAGGTCTTCAACACAATTTGGATGCTTATTCGAAGAGAAAGGAGCGCTGTTACGATGTGAAAAGTATTTTACCTTATTAATACTGAGTGGATTAAGGATTTTGAGAGTTGGGCTAAGAATTTCAAGGATTGCATAGGTGGGGTAGTGGTTCTATGTGTTTCATAAAATTTTGGAGACTCCAATTCTTATTTTGTATAGATATTACTAAAAGTTGTTCGTGGATTTTATAGCAATATCAAAAAATTTGAGGGTCAACTATCAAAATGTCCAGAATTATCCTCGTCTTGTTCAAATAAGAAAAAACATGTCTTGTACTATAATTCTTTGGGATGTTTCAAAATAGAAAGCGCCTATCACGAATGAAGTAACAGAGTACGAGTCTGTGTCCCATTTATGTGTCCTACTCTGTTGTTCCTATAAGAATTAAAAGTTAAAAAGAAAAAGAAAAGGAGAGAATTACTAGACATTATTACACATTATACAAACCAAAGACTATTGTTTTTTAGGCTTGTGACTGTGTTATCATTATAATGGTTAGATACCAAATATATATATATATATATATATATATATATACACACACTATGTACACCACGTAGTATTGTCACGTTGCATGCTGTTATCAACAGTCATTCATCAAGACGGGCCAATATATTCTTGGTTAGTTACATCTCCCCTGATATACAAATTTTGGTAGTTGAGAAATAGAGATCGTTGCAACTAGAAATTTACCCTTTCTTACATCATTGACCCAAAAATAAGTTTAGAAAAATTTATAGCGGACCAAACACAGAATTATACAGTAGATGTTGACATCTGAAAGTTAAAAACAATACGACCATATGTTGCTTTCTCTTGCAAGAAACCTCAAAATAATGCTTTGGTTTGGCCAGTGGCGGCTGCGACTACATGGGATTGTCCAATTTAGGTGGAGTTAAAGCTTATGAAATAACAGTGCTCTTGCAAATTTGCAGTCTGATCGATTATTCTCGAATTTTGCATATTGAGCCCTTTGCAATTCAACTTTAACTTTTTTAGTCCTCTAACTTCTCCTGTTGTGCAAATTAACTAGAAAATCCTACCCAAGAGAAAGCGATTCCGAAAACTATGTTCGATTTAAAAGAAATAATAATTCGAGTTTGAAAAAAAAATATTTGAAGAATTGCAAAATTTTGTCTTTTATCATGTGGATAAATTTATGTATGCAAAGGAGTAATCATATGAGTTACAAAAATGAAATTCTATCGGAAAAAAATTTTACATGAAGCACCGATTGATGATCTTTAATTATGATATTTTGTTAAAAATGTTGATGTAAACAAATTTTTCTTTCAAATGCCAATTCCCTTAAAAATGTTGATGTGGACAAAATTTTCTTTTGAATGCCAATTCCTTACCATAGAAACTATGTAGTACGCTTGTATTTAAACTAAAAGGCTGTGAAATAGTATTGTTTGCCTACAGCTGTTAAAGTTTTTAAATCCTCCGCCCTTGGAAAAATAGAAAGATGTTTGTATTTTGCTCATCAGAAATTAGTGTTTATGTAAATTGTCACTAGTTCAAAAGGTAATATGTGCCAGCTCCCTTTACAGTATATGATAACCAATTCTAACAATTAACTCCAGTTGATCTTGAATTTCTACTTAAGTAGCTCCATTGTTGTGAAATTTCAATAGACAGATTGATGGTTTGGCAACCAAATTTGGATTAAAGTGACAAATCTAAAAAGTTTTAGGGGACCATTATTATTATAAAGATTATAATCTAAGGCGGCGAAAATTCTAATACTTTAAGCTATCTCTAAAACACTAGTTTAAAGTAATCATACATGTATAGTCTTTTATTATTTTGTAACAATTTCAACCTCGAATTCAGATCCGAAATGCCTATTCTAGCCTTCTCAATTTCACAAAATAATGTCAGGAAAAAAATGTGTATATGATAGTTTTACCATTACCAGAATTGGATGATTATCTGTGATAATTTGACCTTTGAGCATTAAATTAGCCTTTTTCAAGAGTTTGATGAATCGAGCACTTTTCTTTTTCAAAATTTTTTATTTGATGGGTAAATGACTTGGCAATTATGTTAGTTTCCTCTCCATCAACTAAAAGTTTTGGTTGGCGATATTCCCAGAGCAAATTTTTAATTAAAAGACAAATTTACCCATTCTTGGTCTCCAACCTTGAATTCCACCTAAACGTTCTTTACCCTACGTTCCTAATTTATAAACCAAACGAACCCTTTTAATCCAAATATTTTCAAGCCAAAAACCAAATCATCTCCTTTTTCTTCCTTCCTTTTAGACGAATCTTTCCCATCCAAGATCCATGTCAAATTCTCCAAATTTGCTCAGTTACTATTCAAAGCTTAACATCATATGAGTTCTCCAAAATAAAATAAAAATACAAGTTTGGGATCAACATTCCAAATCCCCATAAACCCTCCGAGAAGTCCCTATTCAAAACCAAAATTGCTTTCTATCTTCGAAACCCTTCTCCTCAAGCACTCCAATAATTGCAATACCAATGATAAAACCAACTACTGATACAACTCTTATGGCCATAATTTCTAAATACAGAGAATATTTAAATTCTGTAAATAACTAATTAAATGATTTTACTATTTGTAGATCGAATGGATAATCATGGTTTACTAATCTCTTATGTCCTTTTGCCGTTCGAGATAAATTTTTACAATAAGAAAACGTGAAAGTAGAACACTCTTATGGGAAAATAGTAGAGCAACAAATCAGCCTAGGACAATACCCAAACCCAAACAGGAATTGATTGCCGGTTGTGGTTGCCGTGGTGAAAGTCGCCGTTTGGAACAAGTTCATAGCAAGGATGGATAAGGAATGATAAAGATGAGGGAGTCTGAGGCAGAGAATAAGAAAGAGAGAAAAAAAGCCTTCATGGAAAAGAAAGGTTGGTGTAGAGCCTAGAAATTTTTTTGGTTGAATTGATGCGGTAAATTAAATATGGGCAAAGTTGTCATTTAGTTGAGAATTTGCTCTGGCAACTAATATTTGCTCTGGTAATATCGCTGGCCATGCTTAGTATCTCTGCCATCTTTATTTCATTTCTTATATCTAGAATCAATTAATATAAATGCACTTTGAGCTTATTATAATTTGGAATTCAAAATCTCGCTTTATATCCAAAATAACAAACAATCTCGATTATTAAATTTGGCCATCAATATTTTGAAATAAACTGTACAAATCTTCAACTATTTAAAAAAAATCCTAACAAATATTTAATTTGATACTTCCTATAAATATGACCACCAACAAATATGTCTTGAAAAATAAGAGATCTTTGGTGATTATCTAACTCTAAAAATACTCCTTTTTTTTATTAGTCATCAAAACATGCACCAAAAAAACAAAAAAAAAAAGCAGCCACACTAGATAAAACATAGAAATTTAATAATGGACAAGCTATTCCTAGCGTAATTTAAGTTACTGAACTTTGTGCCAAAATTTACATGCTCTACTTTAATTTATTGATAAATTACATTTATATTATATTTGGAATTGAACGATATTTTTGGAGAATGACTTTTTTTACCAATGAAGAAATTTGGAAAGGTGGACTTTTTAGATTAAGAGTAAGTAAATGCATAACGGTTTTTCAGAAAGTTGGGCAGGAAAAATTGAACTGTTTCACAGATATATGGATCGTAGCAAATTCATCTTCGGATCGTAGCCCCAAATATGTTTTCGAGTTGACAAATTATGTCAATAGCATTGGGACATGCATGTCCTAGGAGCTCTTCTTCTTCTTATTCTTATTTTTTTTTATTTTTTAATTTTTTATATATTTGAGAAGATGCAGTAGTAAGTGCTTCTGAGTAGAAGATGCTATACGATGACCAAATAAGGAAAAAGTTTGGAAAACTTCCAATCATATATAGTTGATTCAATAAATATGCTTATACACGTACAAGAATTTGGATTGTGGACACAAAATTGGGTAGATACAATTAATCCTAAAATGGGAAGACCTAATTATTCCTAAAATCATGTAATGGAAAGCTGAAATTACTCCTAAAATTATGTCATGATCAAAAGATATATCACAATTGTATTATGGAATATCTCAACCCCAAGGCAACAAAGCTTTTATTCTGCCTTTCATCTTCAAAATCATGTGCTTTTCAATTCCATATATAAATGCTTCAAAAGTGTTTAATGAACGTATCAAGACCACATCATGTCTACTAAACAACTGAGCTTCTGATTAATAAGCTGAACTCGACGAATTAGAGAGAGAAAATAGAGTGCAGAGATAGAATAAGAAGATAGATTAGAAGAGAGAGAGCAAGAAAGAGAAGAGAATTTAGTGAGAAAAAACTTGATTAGGAAGAAAATTCAATTACAAGTTCTGATATCACACCTCGTTACATTTCATCTTTTTATTGCTCTAGTAATTGATTGACTAACTACTCAAATGTCTAACTGACTCTTCTATCGTACTGTATCGTTTCCTTCTTTTCCATTTTTTTACTAATACTCTTGACAATTACTCTCCTCCTTGAGCTCAGACTTGTCCTTGAGTCTAAAATTGAAGAAACTAATGTTGAATGGAATAAGAGTCCTCCCAAGACGCTTTTTTAAGTGTTATATTTTGCCGCTTGATCAGTAGTTGGTGAATTTGCTGGTTATTTCTGAATATGATCCTTCTTCCCAATACTTGTTGAGGTTCTAAGGGGCACTATAGGTAGTACGGTAGTGCTTTGATCAACTGGTTCTAGTTTTCTTTGACTAGAGAAACACGGAATACTAGATGGATTTTGGAACCCTCTGGTAGCTGTAACCTGTAGGCCACTGCCCCTATTTTCTCTTGAATTTGAAAAGGTCCATAGAATTTGGTAGTGAGTTCAAGACATTTCCAGATGGCTATACTTTGTTATTTATGAAGTTGCAGCTTGAGATACACCTAATCCCCTACATTAAAGTTTCTATCTGATCTATGTCTATCCGCATACTATTTTATTCTCACTTGTGCTTTCTGTAAATGCTCCTTAATGGAATGCATGATAGTGATCTTAACTTGTAAAAGGTCTGTAGCTGCTCAAATCACATATTATTGGTAGGGACCCAAAGGCAGATATGTAGGCTTATACCTATATAATGCTTCAAAGGGAGTGCAATTGAGGCTGGAATGATAGGTGGTTGTGTACCACTATTCTACCATCCACTTGCTCCACTGGGAGGGGTTCTCTTCAGTGATGCATCAAAGGAAGGCCTGCAAACACTGGTTAAGTCTTTCATTCTGACTATCGGATTGGGGATGATATGCAAAACTATAATGGAGACTAGTGCCAATAAGCTTGGACAAGGCTTGCCAAAAATAGCTGGTGAACTTTATCAATGACAATAGAACTAGGTCTCCATGTAGCCTATAGATGTTGTCAAAGAACAATTAGGCAACCTCAGTGGCTGTAAAAGAATGCTATAACAAGATGAAGTGGGCATACTTGGTTAGCCTATCAACGACTACCAAAATGGTGTCTTAGCCATCCGAATTTGGCAACCTCTTAATGAAGTCCATGGCTATGCGGGACCAAGCTTGTGTAGGGATGGGTAGAGGCTACAATAATCCTGAATAAGGAACATGTTCAGATTTATTTCTTTGATAAGTGTCACATTGACTCATAAACTAAACTATCTCCTATTTCATATTAGGCCAATAGAACAATGTTTGGACTTTTTGGATACTAGCTTTCTGTCTGAAGTGCCTCCTCACTGAAGAGAAGTGTAGAGCTGTGATAATTTTTTTCCTAATCCCTTTAGTAGATCTCACATAAAATTTGTTTTGAAACTTGAGCAAACCTTGATCCGTGGTGTACTTAGACATGATCTATTCATCCAGTATCAGTTATGAAATTAGCTTTTGACATTCCTCATCATTTTCATAGCTGCTAAACAATTCTTAAATCCATTTTAGTTGAACAATAGGTAGAGCCATCACAGAATGAGAACCATGCACCTGCTTTGAGTCTTTTTTTTGTCTAGACAATGCATCTACCACTTTATTTTCAACTCCTTTCTTATATTAGATCTCATAGTCTAGCTCAAGTAACTTTGTTAACCACTTGTGTTGCAGGCTTGTGACTGGTGGTCTGTTTTGATTATAAAGTGATGACCAATCAAGTAGTTCCTTTACTTTATTACTACCACGACTAAAGTCATTAATTCTTTCTCATATACAGATTGTCTATTGTGTTTGTCTAAGAGTGGTTTGCTGATGTAGGATATGAGGTGACTTTTTTGTATTAGGACTACTCCTATCCCTTGACCACTTACATCAATCTTAACCACAAAAGGTTGAGAAAAGTCTGGTAGACTCAATACTAGTGCAGAGCTCATAACATTCTTATGTTGTTGAAATGCTTCTTGTATTGTCTCATCCCATCAAAATTCTTCTTTTTTAAGCAATTCAGTAAGTGGCATACAGATTGCCCCGTACCCTCTTATGAACCATTTGTAGTAACCAATAAGGCCCAAGAATCCCCTCGAAGCCTTAACATTCTTTGGTTCAAGCCATTGAGTGATACACTTAATCTTGTCAGGATCCATGTTGATCCCTTTTCCTGAAATAATTTGGCCTAGATAACTGACTTCTTTTTGTGCAAATGCACACTTTGACTTCTTAGCATATAGTTTATGGTCCTTGAGAAGTTGTAACACTGTTCTCAAGTGACCCAAATGGGTTTCCATGGATGCACTGTATACCAAAACGTCTTCAAAAAATACTAGCATAAACTTCCTCAAGTACAGTTGAAACACCTGATTCATGACACTCAAGAAGTAGCAAGGCATTGGTGAGTCCAAAGGGCATTACCCTGAACTCATAGTGCCCTTGATATGTCTGAAACGTAGTTTTGGTAGTGTCCTTTGGCTTGACTCTTATTTGATGGTAGCTGGACCTCAGATCAATCTTGCTGAATATCTATGAAACTCCTAGTTCATCCAATAACTCATCAATGTTAGAAATAGAAAATTGGTCTTTAACAGTTAATTCATTCAAGTGCCTACAATCCACATAGAACATCCAGCTGCCATCTTTCTTCCTAACCAAAAGTACAGGTGAAGCATATGGGCCATTACTATGCTTAATAACCCCAGTTTTCTGTAATTCTGCAACTTATTGCCCCATCTCATTTTTTTAAGAATGTGGATACCTATATAGTTTCAATTTAAAGGGGTATGAGTCAAGTTTTAAAGGAATTTCATGGTCAATGTTCCTTTCTGGGGGCAAGTTTTTGGGCTCTTTAAAAACTCCCCCATATTCTTTTAGCACTTGAGAAATAGCCACTGCTTTTGTGGCTCCCTCAACAGTTTGATTCTCTATCTAGATGGCTGCCAAGCACTTTTTCTTGTTCTGAATAAATTCTCTGAGATCTCTTCCTCTAATTAAACTCATTGTTGAAACATCAATTTGACTATGCAATTCCATGAAATCTCCTTGATTATACAGGATAATGTTCAATTAGTGAAAATCGAATGTGATAGGGCTGAACTGATGCATCCAGTCCACCCCCAAAATAATGTCCCAACCACCTAACTCCATTATCTTTATGTGGTAAGAAAACTGATAGTCTTGAATCTTTCAAATTACTTTAGGGCAGATTGCACGACTGGTAACCTTGCTACTATTAGCAACCACTACTGTAAAAGGATTTGCTAGGTAGTAAGGTATTTGCATAGTCTCACTGCCCTTGGTATCACAAAGCTGTTAGAGCTTCCTGTATCCACTAAAATCTGAACTTGTTTGCCTTCCCTTTCACCCTAGAGTGTGATGGTTTTCCTTTACAAAGAGTTAGATAGGGCATTCAGTGATATATATATTACTTTGCCTAGTAACCAATTTGTTCATCTTGTTCTCCCGGGGGGTCTTCAAACTCAGATTCCTCTTCATCCTCTTTATTATCATCAGATTTAGGGATTTCATTTTACATTGGTGCCCCCATACCATACTTCTCCTTACATCTGAAGCATAGCCCATTATTCCTCCTATGTTGCAATTCTTGGGGTGTTAATTTCTTATTTTCCCAATTATTAGTATTCCCTTCTTTATGCCCTGGGGTTGGAACCTTACAATAATTGTTCCCTCTTGTTACTACTTGCCTAACCATCCCAAATTTATGATTAAGAATCTATTTATTTCCTCCTTTGAGTTGTCTTAATTGCAGGTTACATACTTATTCTTGGAGGCAAGCAAGTTCTATGGCTTTGTTGAGAGATTCAGGACTGAACATTCTTACCATTGTCTTGATCACCTCTTTTAATCCACTAATGAAACTTGAAACAAAATATCATTCATTCAACAAAGGGTTCCTAACCAGCATAAGGGTATTTAATTCCTCAAATTTCTCTTAATAATTCTCAACAGTAGTATTCCGATGCAATTTGTTAAATTCTTCAACTATGTCCGTTAGTCCTTTATCCCTAAATCTTTTACAAAGCAGCTTCTCAAATTCTAACCATTTCAAATTAGATTTCTCCACTCTAATGCCCTGGAACCATACATCAGCTCTTTTTCCAAGTAAATTTCCGCCACTTCACGTTTATATTCCACCTCTACTTGGTGATGCATAAAGAACTTATTGTATTTCCTAAGCCATTCTCGTAGGTTCTCACCAGTAAATAGAGATAGTTCTATTTTTGGAGGTTGAGATAGGTGGGCCTTGCCTGTTCTGTCTTTGCTTTAAGGGTTGGCTTGTTCTTTGGATTGCAATTTATGGAAGCTCTACGAAGTGGGGAGGAGGGGGGGATTTCCTGAATGTACTATAGCTTCTTCGACTGGCACCCTCTCTTTATTCATCAGCTTACCCAAAGTGTTGAATTTAAGATCAATTCTCGAAATGAAATTTTTCATTTTCTTCTGATTACTCTTCAATTCCCCCCCTATCTGCTACTGGAATTGTTGGAAGTTTTCAATGGCTTCCTGTTTTTTTTTTATTCTTGCTTCTTAATCTGCTCTTCCAAATTCTTGAATCCCGTTCCTTCTACCATAGCCAATACATCCATGGCAAGGATCAGCTGCTCTGATACCAAATTTGTTAGCTAAACAACTGAGCTTCTGATTAAGAAGCTGAACTAGACGAATAAGAGGGAGAAAAGAGAGTGCAGAGATAGATAAGAATAGAGAGAGCAAGAAAGAGGAGAGAATTTAATGGGACAAAACTTGATTAGGAAGAAAATTCAATTACAAGTTCTGATATCACACCTATTTACATTTCATCTTTTTATTACTCTAGTAAATGATTGACTAACTAACTCAACTGTCTAACTAACTCTTCTATCATACTGCGTTGTATCCTTCTTTTCCATTTTCTTACTAATACTCCTGACACATTATAAATGAGATTCCACAATCGAGTTCAACCTTAACTTGTTCAATGTCATTGACAACAATTGCAACCAGCTTAAGTATTGTGAAAATATATAAATGAGAGAGAGGGGGAAAGAGAGAGTTCATGCTTTTGTTTAGTGGTTTAGAATTTAAAATGATATATAATTTCTAATTGGAATTGAATTTTTTATCTCACTCGTCGGCCACTAGTCCACATATATATATTTTTAACAAATGACTATTGGACATAGCCACTTATTTTCATATTAATTCTTCAAACAACACCTCTAAACTCATCAAATTGTGTATTACGAATACAATTCCCACAAAAAAAAAAAAGAATTTCATGCCTTCAATTGCTAGTAGAATTAGCCATTAATTTTATTACACACACATTAAAACTTCAATGAGTTCTAAAATAGCCCTCCAAAGTATTTCAAAACACTTGTTCTTAGTTTTTGTTGATCTTTAATCGATTAATCCACAATAACCAATTCAATATCATACACCCGCCATGATTTCAGGGACATAACAGGCTCTCTTGCCATAGCTGCATTAATTACTAATAAAAGGAAATTAAAGAAATGGCCATTAAAAGGCTTAAAACATGTGATCACATAAAATTTCTAATATCTTACCATATATAAACAAGAGTGTATCCTCTAGTACTATCATTTTTGACACTTTTTGAAGGTCTAACATTACTCTTTTCTACAAAGGATAAAATTATACAATTTTTTTATAGACTTCTCACAAATCTCTTAGGTAATTTTATAACCACTTCATCAGACATTACGAAATCTCAAACATACTTTTTTTTAGAGAAAATTAAAATAAAAATTTAAAAGTGTGTTCTATAGGACAAAATATTTTATGTAAAAATATTATTAGATTAGCCACAAACATGAAATGTGCCAAAATTACTAGTTTATTATTAAGATATTAGAAGTTTAAATATGATAAAGGTTTTTTTTTTTTTTGACAATAGATAGCTTATACTTTCAAATAAAAATAATAAAATACAAATTTACTTGTGTAAATAAATAAAAATAATCCCACTTGAACTGCTTAATTCAAGTGGTTTACTAAATTTTCACAATTAATTAGCATCATTACGGTAAGATGCTGACTATTCTCTGTTTGCCACTAAATTGGCTTTGCAAACATATCCTCTTTGTCCGAAAGCCATCCCTGCCATTAAACAGGCTACCAAAATAAAAGGGAAAAAAAGAGGTTACACTTTTAAGAAAATCGAAGTAAAGTTCTATACTTTGTAATTTAACAATTAATTAGTGTTTAGTGCTTAGTGCTGGCGATATTGTAAGAGCAAAAAATAGTTGCCTAAGCAAATTTTTAAATAAAAGACAAATTTATCCATTCTTGGTCTATAACCTTGAATTCAACCTAAACGTTCTTTACCCTACGTTCCAAATTCATAAACCAAACGAACCCTTTTAATCCAAATATTTTCAACCCAAAAACCAAATGATCTCTTTTTTCTTCCTTCCTCTCAGATGAATATTTCCCATCCATCAATTCTCCAAATTTGCTCAGTTCAAAGCTTGACATCATATGAGTTCTCCAGAATAAAAGGAAAAATACAAGCTTGGGATCAACATTCCAAATCCCCATCAACCCTCTAAGAAGTCCCTATTCAAAACCAAATTGCTTTCTATCTTTAAAACCCTTCTCCTCAAGCACTCCAGCAATTGCAATACCAATGATAAAACCAGCTACTGATACAACTTTTATGGACAATTTCTGGATACAAAGAATATTTAAATTCTGTAAATAACTAATTAAATGATTTTACTGTTTGTAGATCGAATGGATAATCATGGTTTACTAATCTTTTATGTCCTTTTGCTGTTCGATGATAAATTTTTACAATAAGAAAACGTAAAAGTAGAACACTCTTATGGGGAAATAGTCGAGCAACAGATCAGCCGAGGATAATACCCAAACTCAAACAAGAATTGATTGCTGGTTGTGGTTGCCGTGGTGAAGGTTGCCGTTTGGAACAAGTCCATAGCAAGGATGAATGAGGAATGATAAATATGAGGGAGTTTGAGGCAGAGAATAAGAAAGAGATAAAAAAATCCTTCATGGAAAAGAAAGGTTGGTGTAGAGCCTAGAAATTTTTTTTGGTTGAATTGATGTGATAAATTAAATATGGGCAAAGTTGTCATTAATTGAAAATTTTCTCTGGCGATATCACTGGCCATGCTTAGTATCTTTACCATTTTTATTTCATTTCTTATATCTAGAATCAATTAATATAAATGCACTTTGACCGTATTAAATTTGGAATTCAAAATCTCGCTTTTTAACCAAAATAATAAATAATCTTGGCTATTAAATTTGGCCATCAATATTTTGAAATAAACTGTACAAATCTTCAACTATTTAAAAAAAATACTAACAAATATCTAATTTGATACTTCCTTTAAATATGACCACCAACAAATGTGTCATATAAAATAAGAGATCTTTGGTGATCATCTAACTCTAATAATACTCCTTTTTTTATTACTAATCAGAACATGCACAAAAAAGAGCAGCCACACTAGATAAAACATAGAAATAAAATAATGGACAAGCTATTCCTAGCGTAATTTTAAGTTACCGAACTTTGTGCTAAAATTTGCATGCTCTACTTTAATTGATTGATAAAGTACATTTATGTTATATTTGGAATTGAAAGGATGTTTTTGGAGGATGACTTTTTTTTTTTACCAATGTAGGAATTTGGAAAGGTGAGTTTTTTAGAACAAGAGCAGGTAAGCGCGTAATGATTTTCAGAATATTGGGCAAGAAAAATTGAGCTGTTTCACGGATATATAGAGAGGAGCTTGAAAATTTGCTCAAAATTGTGGAGCAATGAGCATTGACTTAGGCTTTTTGGTGCAATCAAATTCATCTTCAGATCGTAGCCCCAAATATGTTTTCGAGTTGACAAATTATGTCATTAGCATTGGGACATGCATGTCCTAGGAACTGTTCTTCTTCTTCTTTTTATTTTTTTTAATTTTTTAATTTTTTAATTTTTTATATGTTTGAAAAGATGTAGGAGTAAGTGCTTCTAGCTAGAAGATGCTATACGATTACCAAATAAGGAAAAATTTAGAAAACTTCCAATCATATATAATTGATTCAATAAATATGCGTATACATATACAAGAATTAGGATTGTGGACACAAAAATGGGTAGATACAATTAATCCTAAAATGGTAAGATCTAATTACTCCTAAAATCATGTGATGGAAAGCTATAATTATGTCACGATAGAAAGATATATCGCAGCTGTATTATGGAATATCTCAACCCCAAGGCAACAAGGCTTTTATTCCGCCTTTCATCTGAGATTGTTTTCTAGATTGAAGTTTCCAAATCATGTGCTTTTCAATTCCATATATAAATGCTTCAAAAGTGTTCAATGAACGTATCAAGGCCACATTATGTTAGCTAAACAACTAAGCTTCTTATTAATAAGCTAAATTAGACAAATTAGAGAGAGAAAAGAGAGTGTAGGGATAGAATTGAGAGATAGATGAGAAGAGAGAAAGAAAGAAAGAGAAAAGAATTTAGTGAGAGAAAACTTGATTAGGAAGAAAATTCAGTCACAAGTTCTGATACCACACGTATTTACATTTCATCTTTTTATTGCTCTAGTAATTGATTGACTAACTAACTCAAATGTCTAAATTACTCTTCTATCATACTGTGTGTTTCCTTCTTTTCCATTTTTCTTACTAATACTCTTGACAATTGCTCTCCTCCTTGAGCTCAAACTTGTCCTTAAGTCTGAAATTGTGGAAACTGATGTTGAATGGAATAAGAGTCCTCCCAAGATGCTTTTTAAGGAGTTAGATTCTACCACTTGATCAGTTGGATATGATCCTTCTTCCCAGTACTTGCTCAGGTTCTAGGGGGCACTGATCCTGCTCATTTAGAATAGGTAATACGATAGTGCTTTGATCAACTGGTTTTTGAGTAGAGAAACATGGAATATTAAATGGATTTTGGAAACCTCTATTAGCTGTAACATGAAGGCCGCTGCCCCAATTTTCTCCTAAATTTGAAAAGGTCCATAGAATTTGGCAATGAGTTTAAGACTTTTCTTGATGACTATAATTTGTTGTTTGTAAGGCTGCAGCTTGAGATATGCCCAATTCCTTACATTAAAGTTTCTGTCTAATCTATGCTTATCCACATACTTTTTCATTCTCACTTGTTCTTTTTGTAAATGCTCCTTAATGGAAAGTATGATAGTGATCTTAGCTTGAAAAAGGTTTGTAGCTGCTGGAATCACACATTCCTGGTAGGGACCCAAAGGCAGATAAGTAGGTTGATACCCATATAATGCTTCAAAAGGGGTGCAGTTGAGGCTAGAATGATATGTGATGTTGTACCACTATTGCACCAGGGTTATCCACTTGCTCTACTGGGAAGGGTTTTCTCCAATCATGCATCGAAAGAAGGTCTCCAAACACTGGTTGAGTCTTTCATTCTGACCATCGAATTGAGGATGATATGCAAAACTATAATGGAGACTAGTGCTAATGAGCTTGAACAAGGCCTGCCAAAAATAGCTAGTGAACTTTATCAATGACAATAGAACTGGGCACTCTATGTAGCTTATAGATGTTGTCAAAGAACAATTAGGCAACCTCAATAGCAGTGAAAGGGTGTTGTAACAAGATGACGTGGACGTACTTGGTTAGTCTATCAATGACTACCAAAATAGTGTCTTAGCCATTAGAATTTGGCAACCTCTCAATAAAGTCCATGGCTATGTGAGACCAAGCTTGTGTAGGGATGAGCAAAGGTTGAAATTTTCCTGGATAAAGAACATGTTCAGATTTATTTCTTTGATAAGTGTCACATTGACTCACAAACTAAACTATCTCCTGTTTCATTTTAGGCCAATAAAACAATGCTTGGAATTTCTAGATACTAGCATTCTGTCTAAAATGCCTTCCTCCCACTGAAGAGGAGTGTAGAACTATGATAATTTTGTTCCTAATCCCTTTAGCAGATCTCACATAAAATTTGTTTTGAAACTTGAGCAAACTTTAATCCATGGTGTACTCAGACATGATCTGTTCATCCAATATCAGTTCTAAAATTAGCTTTGGACATTCCTCATCATTTTTATAGCTGCTAATCAATTCTTTGTCGCGCCCCATTTTTCGAAAAATAAATAGAAAGAGATGTAAAGAAGATGTCGGGAAAAGGGAAAAGGAAGTATTAAATGTAATGTTGTGGTTATTAAAAAAAACGTGTAAAATTTTTTTGTAAAAACTAATTTTTTGCAAATGCTTTGTAAAAGATGATTCGATAAAAATGTGACAAAACAAATGCTTTACTTTAAAAAATAAAAGAAAAAGGGCCTAAAATGGGACTTTTGAAATGCGACGATTTTTGGGCCCGAAAATAGAGTCTAAAAAGGGTTTTTTAGTGAAAAATGAGTCGCCACTTGGTATTGAGTTTTGGGTGTACCAAGTCACCCGAAAATATTTTATAAAAGGTAAGAAAATTAAGAATGATTCATTTAAAGAAATGATTTTGGCAAAATGTAGGAAAAACAAGAAAAACCCTTTTAGACGACTCCAGGTCTTTGAAAACAAGAGAAAAAGGTTCGGGAGTCACAGTTGAAGAAAGGGAAGGCAAAGGCTCGTGCCTAAGGCACCCTTTCAACCTAGCCGAAACTAGTTGCGAGGTTTAGTCTAAATTTTCCTAATATAACCCTAAGATTTTATCACATTTGGATGCAACTATATGAATGCAAATCTAATCCTAAAAAATGGATATCGATAAGGGACGAAATATTCCATTGAGGTTTGGTCGGGATTATCGCATTAATTGCGAAACTCGAGTCTAGACCTCGATGGAGTCACTAGTATAGATGCAAAATGAAATGCAAAAGAAAAGGAAAATAGTAATATAGGTAGTAAATGATCAAAGAGAGTAGGAATGCAACATAACGGGTACGGGGGACTAATAAACTCGTGACTAACTGTTTCTACTCACGGAGGGGGGAACGACATGTACGCCATCGCTTCCCACGTGAGTAGATTGACTATTTCTAATCAAATCACACAAATGACCTAAAATTTTATGTGTAGTGGAATCTAAATGTCATGCACTAGGTAGATGTTAAAAATAGATAATAAATGATAAAGTATATAAAAATTATACAAAAATGAAAAAAAAACTTAAAAGATAAAAATGTGTGTGAAATATCATGAACACGCGAGAAATGATCCTAATACTAAAATGATCTAAAGGCCTAGCATTGGACTAGCCTATTTTCTAAAATTTCTCCGCTAGCGTTGGACTAGCGAAGAAAACGAAATTAACCACAACTAGCTTTGGACTAGTGTGGCGACGATACACATATATAATTAAAGCAAGTAAATAAATAAAGCATGTATTAAAGCAATAAATCACATAAGAGCAAGTAATAGCAAGTAGGAGCACATAGCACATAAGCATGGTATTCTAGATGTAAGTTCCTAGGAAAAGCGAATAAAACACACAAGCACATAACACACATAGCACACAAAAGCCCTAACTATTACATCGGAGAATAACCTAATTGCAGTCTAAAAATAAAAAGGTAACCTATCTAGCCTATCTATTACATTTTCTATCTAAATACAAAATTTTGCTAAATAGAATATTACCTATCTATTACATTTCTTTGAATAATCAAAAATTAAATTCGAATAAATAATAAGACATAAATAAATAAAAAAACTCTCACATGGATAAAAATTATAAGCACAAAAAACACGTAGAAAAACACATAGGAGCACGTAGGAGCACATAAAAAGAAATATTGGAAGGGTAATCGAGATACCTCTCATTCGTAAACCCGGTATAAATGGCTACTAAAATGAACAAACATGTCAAAATTATCACTATTTAATAAATCAATCACTAATTGAATAATTTTCTACCGATCAATATGAACATGCTATGATAATTCAAACAATTATAGCAATAATAAACAAAATAAGAGAAAGAAAAATAATGATAACAATAATTAATCATTTAGGAGAAAAATAAAAATTGTTTAAGTAAAAATAAATTAGTAAATAAATAAATAAATAAAGCAAAACAACAAAGATAAAATAAAATAAAACTAATAATAATACTAATAATAATAATAGAGGATAAAATACAATAGTACATACATTGAAATTTTAACACCTCAAATAAGAATTATTAAAATAACTAAAAGGGAAATAGAGAGACTAATTTGAACATTAATTAGACTAACAAGACCCCATTCTAGAACATTAATTATAAGTTTGATAAAAATAAATAAAGGAAATGTAAAAAGAAATAATTTAAAGCTTTGAGGACTTAACTAATTTTAATTAATATTTTTTTTTTTTTACAAAAATAAAATATTATAAGATTTGGATTAAAAGTGAAAATTTAAGCAATATTCTAAAGTGAAAAATGTAATTTATGAGAAACAAAAAGGTAAAATTATAATTTCAAACCCTAATTAAGATAGTGACATAGTTTACAACAAATTTAAAAGCTAAAATGTAATTTTCAACAAGTATAATGCCCAAAAACAAAAAATCCCAGCAATATTTAAAGCCAAGAACACAATTTCAGCAAGCTTATTAGATAACACACAATTTTCAGCAAACATTTAAAGGCAAAATTTCAAGTTTTAGCTATTTGGAGAGCAAAAATATAAATTCCAGCAACATTGGAGGACAATAAAGTAATTCCAGCAAAAATATAATGGCAAAATGAAATTCCAGCAAGGTTTAGGGGCAAAAATGCAAAATTCCAGCAACATTTTATGACAAAAATGGAATTTCCAGCAATGTATAAGGGCCAAAATGCAATTTTCAGTAACATTTAAAGCCTAAAATATAATAAAAGAAAGCTTGGGAGGTAAAATTGCAATTTTCATAAATATCAGAGGGTAAAAATGCAATTTCAGCAAAATCTAGGGGTCAGAATGTAATTACCGAAAAATATAGGGGTCAAAATGAAAATTAAAAAATATAGGGGCAAAATTATAATTATCTATAACTTGAGGGACCTAAATGCAATTAATTGGGACCTAATTGCAAAGAAAATAAAATTATGGGGGTCAATCTATAAAAAATAGAAACTTAAATGCACAAATCAGAAAATCTTGGGGCCACAGTAGCATTAATGAAAATACAAGGACTGTAAAATAAATACCTATTATTAATTAAAAATAAATTAAAAAACTAACTAATCAAAACGACGTAGTTTTGAGTGAAACTACGTCAAAACGACGTAGTTTCACTAAAACTATTTTTTTTTTTTTTTTTTTTTTTTTTTTCGGCTGACTTAGTTTTAGTTTTTTTTTTTTTTTTTTTTTTTTTTTTTTTTCAGACGTTTTTCCCCCTCCCCAGATTTCCTTTTTCTTTTTCCTTTTCTTTCTTCCTTTTCTTTCTTTTCTCTCTTTTCTTTCTCTTCCTTCTTTCTTCCTTTCTTTTCTTCTTCTTCTTCTCTTCTTCTCCTGGTGCCTTCCCGATCTACTCTCCATTTCCACTTTTTTTTTTTTTTTTTTTTTTCTTCTTCCTTTCTTCTTCCTTTCTTCTTCCTTTCTTTTCTTCTTTTCTTCCTTTCTTCTTCTTCCTTCTTCCCTTTTCTCTTCCCCTTCCCCCCGATCTGCTATCCCACTTTTTTTTTTTTTTTTTTTTTAATTTTTTATCATTTCTCTCTCTCTCAGGTCTCTCTCTCTCTCTCAGGTCTCTCTCTCTCTCTCTCTATCTTACTCTCACTCTTGGCCGGACGTTTTTCAGTTTTCTTTTTTTTTTTTTTTTTTTTTTAATACAAAACAAAAACAGAAAACAAAAAAAAACAAAAAAAAACAAAAAAAAAAAATTGAAAGTAAAAGTAGGAGATTTACCTGGTAGTGATGCTATTGTTGTTGCTGTTGTTGCTGTTTGTTGCTTGATTTTTTTTTTTTTTTTTTTTTTTTTCGGCTTTCTCTTCTTGCAGGTGTGTGTGTGCGTTTGAGAATTGTGTGTTTCTGTGTGTGTGGTTGTGTGTGAGTTGTGTGTTTCTGCAGGTGATTGCAGGTGTGTGTGATGTGCGAAGATGTGTGTTTCTGCAGGTGTGTTTTTGTGTGTGATGTGTGTGAATTGTGAGTGTTGTGCGTGTGTTCTGTGTGAGTGTGTGTTGTGCGTGTGTTCTGTGTGAGTGTGTGAATGCAGGTGAGTGTTTGAATGTGTTCTTTGTGTGTGGCGTGTGTAATGCAGGGGAATGAAGTGAGGTGCAGGTGTGTGATGAAGTTTGTGTGAGTCCTGAGGTGTGTATGCAGGTGTGTGTTTTGTGTGTGCTGTGTCTCTGTTTGTGCAGGGAGGGAGGGGAAAGAAAATGCAGGTTGTGTGTGATGTGTGTGTTCTGGTTGTGTGTGAGTTGTGTGTTTCTGCAGGTGATTGCAGGGAGAGGGAGGGGAAAGAAATGCAGGTGTGTGTGAGTGTTGTGTGTGATGCGCAGGGGAAAGGGACTGAGAGAAAGAAGAGTGAAAAAAAAAATGGTGAGGGGATTGAGTGTATAGAAGGAAAAAAAAAAACAATCTCCCCAAATCCCCTCAAATCTGCTGAAATGCAGGGGAGTTGGGGAGAATTGTGATGATGGCATGGGGCTGCTCTGATGGCAGCTCCCATGCTGCTACAGTAGCAGCAGGCTGCAAACGCAGCCTGCTCTCCTTTTTTTTTTTTTTTTTTTTTTTTTTTTTTTTTTAGGAAGAAGTAAAGGACACAAGTGAAATATAATAAAATAAAATATATTGGGATCACTAAAAAAATACTGAAAAAACGAATAAATAAATTTTACTGCAAAAATTTAAAAATTATCATATCATTAAAATGTGCGATTAATAGAAAAATAATAATAACAAATAATAATAATAAAGTATAAAAATAAAATTTCTAAAAATCATGAAATTTATACGAGAAATTCATGAATATATGAGCTATGCATAAATAAATTCACTTGAAAAGAAAAAAAAATCTCATAAAAAGAATGCATTGGGAAACGTGCCATTAATAAACAAAAAAGATAAAAAATAAATAAATACTAAACGACCTCTAAAAATTATGAGATTTTCACAGAAAATTTATGAGTATTCAAAATGCATATATAAAATTTTTCACTTGAAAATTCTCATAAAAATAGCGCATTGGAAAACGTGACCTAAATATGGCAAAAATTATAAAATTTATGAAAATTAATAAATGACATCACAAAAATCTTACACAACATATATTATCACATAAAGCACATATAGTATAATTTTCACTCAAAAATTTTAAAAATTAACGCATTCTTGGGAAACGTGTCTTTAAAAGGACAAAAATTAAATAAATACTAAACGACCTCTAAAAAATTATGAGATTTTTACAGAAAACTTATAAATATTCGAAATGCATATATAAAATTTTTCACTTGAAAATTCTCATAAAAATGGCGCATTGGAAAACGTGCCGTTGAATTAAAAATACTAAAATTTTAAATAAATAATAAATGACTCCTAAAAATCATTAAAATTATAAATAATGATAAAAATAGTAAAATCATGTATTTAGGAAATAAAATAAAATAAACTAATATTTACATAGTGAAATTACCATTTTGCCCCTGACATGACAAATTAGACGTAATATACACAAAAATTATAATTAGCCTCTGAAAATCACAATAACCCCTAAATAAAGTAATACGCATATTTTTTTTTTTATAAAATGTGTGTCAAAAATTTGGTGTCTACAGCTTGCCCCTCTTTGTCGGAAGCTCAAAGAGGTTCCAGACAAAGACGTAGACGAAACCAAATTTTGACTCACCTATGAATGAAATACAAATACCTTGACTCCCGTAAAGATAAATGTAAGAAATGCAAAACGAATGACCGGGCTCCCTAGGAGCTGTCTACGTATCCCACATGAGGGAATCAGGTCAAAACGTAGTTCGAATGCAGGTAAACTGTTGATGGGAATGATGACATGAGTGCAATTTGTAACACAAGCATTCAAAATCTCTCTCCTTTTTTTTTTTTTTTTTTTTTTTTTTTTTTTTTTTTTTTTTTTTACAAATGGAGAAGAAAACGCCATGTTCGAACTGCTGGATAAGGATAACATAAAGACTGCAAGACGTAATAAAATGCCTAAACTAATAGATAAGAAAAGAGTCCAGGCTGCTGGACAAAATAAACATTGATGAATTAGATGCCATGTTTGGACTATCAGACTTGAAATGTAAACAGATGCCGACCAGGCTGCTGGACGGATGCATGACCTTGGGTTGCCAAGGTTGATGAATGCAAAGTTGGGCTGCCAACTTGAGAAAGTAAATAAATGATCCTGGGCTGCCAGGAATCATAAATGCAATGTCTGGGCTGCCAGACTCGAAACATAAATAAAAGATGCCGACCAGGTTGCTGGACGGATGCATGACCTTGGGCTGCCAAGGTTGATGAATGCAAAGTTTGGGCTGCCAAACTTGAAACGGAAATAATGATCCTGAGCTGCCAGGAATCATCAAATGCAAGGTCTGGGCTGCCAGACTTGAAACATAAATAAAAGATGCCGACCAGGCTGCTGGACGGATGCATGACCTTGGGCTGCCAAGGTTGATGAATGCAAAGTTTGGGCTGCCAAACTTGAAACGGAAATAATGATCCTGGGCTGCCAGGAATCATCAAATGCAAGGTCTGGGCTGCCAGACTTGAAACATAAATAAAAGATGCCGACCAGGCTGCTGGACGGATGCATGACCTTGGGCTGCCAAGGTTGATGAATGCAAAGTTGGGCTGCCAACTTGAGAAAGTAAATAAATGATCCTGGGCTGCCAGGAATCATAAATGCAATGTCTGGGCTGCCAGACTTGAAACATAAATAAAAGATGCCGACCAGGCTGCTGGACGGATGCATGACCTTGGGCTGCCAAGGTCGATGAATGCAAAGTTGGGCTGCCAACTTGAGAAAGTAAATAAATGATCCTGGGCTGCCAGGAGTCATAAATGCAATGTCTGGGCTGCCAGACTTGAAACATAAATAAAAGATGCCGACCAGGCTGCTGGTCGGATGCATGACCTTGGGCTGCCAAGGTTGATGAATGCAAAGTTGGGCTGCCAACTTGAGAAAGTAAATAAATGATCCTAGGCTGCCAGGAGTCATAAATGCAATGTCTGGGCTGCCAGACTTGAAACATAAATAAAAGATGCCGACCAGGCTGCTGGTCGGATGCATGACCTTGGGCTGCCAAGGTTGATGAATGCAAAGTTTGGGCTGCCAAACTTGAAACGGAAATAATGATCCTGGGCTGCCAGGAATCATAAATGCAATGTCTGGGCTGCCAGACTTGAAACATAAATAAAAGATGCCGACCAGGCTGCTGGACGGATGCATGACCTTGGGCTGCCAAGGTCGATGAATGCAAAGTTGGGCTGCCAACTTGAGAAAGTAAATAAATGATCCTGGGCTGCCAGGAGTCATAAATGCAATGTCTGGGCTGCCAGACTTGAAACATAAATAAAAGATGCCGACCAGGCTGCTGGTCGGATGCATGACCTTGGGCTGCCAAGGTTGATGAATGCAAAGTTGGGCTGCCAACTTGAGAAAGTAAATAAATGATCCTGGGCTGCCAGGAGTCATAAATGCAATGTCTGGGCTGCCAGACTTGAAACATAAATAAAAGATGCCGACCAGGCTGCTGGTCGGATGCATGACCTTGGGCTGCCAAGGTTGATGAATGCAAAGTTTGGGCTGCCAAACTTGAAACGGAAATAATGATCCTGGGCTGCCAGGAATCATCAAATGCAAGGTCTGGGCTGCCAGACTTGAAACATAAATAAAAGATGCCGACCAGGCTGCTGGACGGATGCATGACCTTGGGCTGCCAAGGTTGATGAATGCAAAGTTGGGCTGCCAACTTGAGAAAGTAAATAAATGATCCTGGGCTGCCAGGAATCATAAATGCAATGTCTGGGCTGCCAGACTTGAAACATAAATAAAAGATGCCGACCAGGCTGCTGGACGGATGCATGACCTTGGGCTGCCAAGGTCGATGAATGCAAAGTTGGGCTGCCAACTTGAGAAAGTAAATAAATGATCCTGGGCTGCCAGGAGTCATAAATGCAATGTCTGGGCTGCCAGACTTGAAACATAAATAAAAGATGCCGACCAGGCTGCTGGTCGGATGCATGACCTTGGGCTGCCAAGGTTGATGAATGCAAAGTTGGGCTGCCAACTTGAGAAAGTAAATAAATGATCCTGGGCTGTCAGGAGTCATAAATGCAATGTCTGGGCTGCCAGACTTGAAATATAAATAAAGATGCCGACCAGGCTGCTGGACGGATGCATGACCTTGGGCTGCCAAGGTCGATGAATGCAAAGTTGGGCTGCCAACTTGAGAAAGTAAATAAATGATCCTGGGCTGCCAGGAGTCATCAATGCAAGGTCTGGGCTGCCAGACTTGAAACATAAATAAAAGATGCCGACCAGGCTGCTGGACGGATGCATGACCTTGGGCTGCCAAGGTCGATGAATGCAAAGTTTGGGCTGCCAAACTTGAAACGGAAATAATGATCCTGAGCTGCCAGGAATCATCAAATGCAAGGTCTGGGCTGCCAGA
Organism: Mitragyna speciosa; assembly: GCA_024721245.1. NCBI lineage: Eukaryota > Viridiplantae > Streptophyta > Magnoliopsida > Gentianales > Rubiaceae > Mitragyna > Mitragyna speciosa. Next base: position 24,099,767 of record CM045557.1, read on the forward strand.
CTTGAAACATAAATAAAAGATGCCGACCAGGCTGCTGGACGGATGCATGACCTTGGGCTGCCAAGGTTGATGAATGCAAAGTTTGGGCTGCCAAACTTGAAACGGAAATAATGATCCTGGGCTGCCAGGAATCATCAAATGCAAGGTCTGGGCTGCCAGACTTGAAACATAAATAAAAGATGCCGACCAGGCTGCTGGACGGATGCATGACCTTGGGCTGCCAAGGTTGATGAATGCAAAGTTGGGCTGCCAACTTGAGAAAGTAAATAAATGATCCTGGGCTGCCAGGAATCATAAATGCAATGTCTGGGCTGCCAGACTTGAAACATAAATAAAAGATGCCGACCAGGCTGCTGGACGGATGCATGACCTTGGGCTGCCAAGGTTGATGAATGCAATAATAAAACTTAAAACAATTCTTAAATGTAACGTCCAAATTGATAAAATTGTCAAAAAATTTTCTAAAAATTTTTGCCCCAGTGTATGGAATCAAATGATTTCAAAATCATGCCTTTCAAACTTGAGACTTGTGCAACGTGAAAATCCACTTGCAATCAATCCTTTCTCTCTTTTTTTTTTTTTTTTTTTTTTTTTTTTTTTTTTGAAAAATTTGTCTCAATATAAATCAAATAAAATCAATTCATTGTCTTCTTTTGAACTTGTCCCAATGTAAATTAATTTTGTCTTAAACTCGAACATCATAATCAATTTCGAAAATCAAATTTTTCTCAAAAAATTTGCCCCAGTGTAATCAATCTTTCGCAACATTTTGCTTTAAACTCAAAGCATCATAATCAATGAAAAACCAAATTTTTTCTCAAAAAAAATTTGCCCCAGTTTAAATTTTCAATAAAGACCCTCAATGACGGTGATGTAACTTCATCTGCAAAACAGAGAAAGCAGATATAATTGTCAAAAAAAAAAAACAATGCCACCACCTGACAATCCCTTCAGACAACTGGTACATATAAACATGAGTATTGCCCTTTTGAATCTTTGATACGACTTCTTGCTTTCATGTCCCGCGAGTTCTCCGCATTCAATGAATTCTGATTCGCGGCTTAGCTCCAGTGCCCCGAATAATTGCTCAATCGGTGTATACTTCTGATTTTCGATAACTTTAGGATTGCCATTGTCTTTTATTCCATAAATCAAACGTCAAAATTTCAAAACATGAATTTGTTAAAATATTTCAAATGTAGTAATGTACGAACTTTTTTTTTTTTTTTTTTTTTTTTTATAAATAAAGTACATGCAAAAAAATTTTTTAACTACAGAAAATAAATAAATAGATACTAAATAGAAACCGTTACTCTTGGTTGGAGAAATGAATTTTTAGGGAACAGCCCTGAAACAACTGCCATTATGATCCTTTAGATGTCGTCTTGTTCGAACTCTGAAAGTCACCAGACGATCAATGCCGAAGAAAAATCTCAAGTAACTATAGTTACCGGCTTTCAACAAACTCAAATCCAATGCCTGTATCCTGACTTCTTCGCCTGCTAGCCTTTAACTGCAACTCCCAACCACAGCGCCCTTTCGGGTTTTCACTGTGGTGTCCCCCACCCTTTTTTTTTTTTTTTTTTTTTTTTTTTTTTTTTTTTTTTTTTTTGGGAGGCGCCCTTTCGGGTTTTCGCCTTTGTAGAGTAGGATGAGAACAAACAACATTCAAGTTCTGGGCAATCCTTCCCCTTATCATTAAAACAGAATAGTATTCAAAAAATTTGGCATCAGTAAGACAATCTTCCCTTGATGATTCGGGATAGATATATTAACATCATATGCCATTTTGATTTGCAAATTTCCGTTCTAAAAATTATTGCAAGATAAAGATGGAGGTCGGTAACATTCTCGGCTTTTGTAATGAGGTCAGGTGAGGTGTCAAAAATGTTAAGGTTGGAAAGCAGACTTTATGAGGGAGCTGATTTGTCTTGAAGTCGCACTTGCAAAAGTTTTATCCCAGTATTGACCAATCGTTTTTCCTTAAGAAAATCTATTCTAACATTGTCATTTGCTTTTGGGGCTCTTCTTCCCTTTCCCAAACAAGATTTGCTTCATCTTTTTTTTTTTTTTTTTTTTTCTTCTTTTTTTTTTTTTTTTTTTTTTTTTTTTTTTTGCCCCAGTATGGGATAAAAATCAAGACAAAGAATTTGCTTCAAATGTGGGATAAATTTAGTGCAAAAAGTTATCTGGGTGTGGGATGCGACTTTCAAGTGGGTTGCCAAACGAAATTATAAATTCTGAAAGCTCAAAGGGGAGAACGAGGGTAAAGAATTGTTTTATGGAAAAGAAAGAAGGCCCGCCTTTAGCCCATCTTCTTCTTGCAATAAAAATTATTTGAAAGAAAATTTACGAAATCAGATATAAAACCTTTTTACCATGTCTGAATTAATGATTTGGGGAAAGACCTGATCATCCATTTCGGCCAGGACAAGGCCCCCTCCTGATAACACTTTCTTGACAATGAATGGACCTTGCCAATTTGGAGCGAATTTTCCTTTTGCCTCCTCCTGGATTGGAAGAATTCGCTTCAGAACTTTGTCTCCTATTTCAAATTGACGGGGCTTGACCTTCTTCTGATAGGCACGGGCCATTCGCCTTTGGTAACACTGCCCATGGCAAATAGCATTCAATCGCTTTTCATCAATCAATGCCAACTGCTCATGACGTTCCTTGACCCATTCAGCTTCCTCTAATTGAGCTTCCATCAATATACGCAGAGAAGGAATCTCAACTTCCGCTGGCAATACTGCTTCCATCCCGTACATAAGGGAATATGGGGTCACCCCAGTAGAAGTTCTTATAGCAGTTCTGTATGCCAACAATGCATAAGGTAACTTCTCATGCCAATCTCGATGCGTATCCGTCATCTTCCGGATGATCTTCTTCAAATTCTTATTGGCAGCCTCTACAGCTCCATTCATCTGAGGTCTATAAATGGCAGAGTTTCGATGCTTGATCTTGAACTGCTCACACAACCCATCTACCACGTCATTGTTGAGATTCTTCGCGTTATCCGTAATCAATGTCTCTGGTATCCCAAAACGACAGATAATGTGATTTCTCAGAAAATCAGCTACCACTTTCTTAGTCACGTGCCTGTAAGACTCGGCTTCAACCCATTTAGTGAAGTACTCTATCGCCACCAGGATAAATCGATGACCATTCGAAGCAGGAGGATCGATAGTTCCAATCACATCCATTCCCCACATTGAACAAGGCCAAGGAGCAGTCATACTGTGGAGCTCCGAAGGAGGTGCGTGTATTACATCGCCATGTAATTGACATTTAACACATTTTCTGACGAACTCAACACAGTCATGCTCCATGGTAAGCCAGAAATATCCCGTCCTCATGATTTTCTTTGCCAATAAGTGCCCGTTCATATGCGGCCCACATACGCCACTGTGGATCTCTTTCATCAAATATTCAGCTTCCTTCTCGTCAACGCATCTCAACAAACCCAAATCACTTGACCTTTTGTACAGGACTTCTCCGTTCAGAAAAAATCTCATAGACATCCTTCGAAGAAAATTCTTGGCCGCAGTATTGGCACCCGGAGGATAAAATCTATTTTTCAAATATTCTTTCAGATCATGAAACCAAGGAAAGCCGTCAGCTTCTTGTTCAATGCGCAGACAGTGCGCTGGTTCCTCTTGAATCTTAACGAAAATGGGTTCAATTATAGTACCATCGGGATGAGAGATCATGGAAGACAAAGTTGCCAAGGCATCTGCAAAGACATTTCGGGTACGCGCGATATGTATGAATTCCAAAGTTCTGAACTGTCGAGCCAAAGTGAGCAAACAACAATGATATGGAATTATTTTAGAATCCCGAGTCATCCATTTTCCCAATGTTTGATGAACTAGTAAATCAGAATCACTAAATGCTGTCAAATCCTTGATATCCATATCCAACGCCATCTTCAAACCAAGAATGCAAGCTTCATACTCTGCCATGTTATTAGTGCAGGCAAATTTCAGTTTGGCAGTAGTAGGGTAATGTTTTCCTTCGGGTGACACTAGGACTGCCCCAATTCCAGCTCCAAAAGAGTTTGAAGCACCATCAAAGAACAATCTCCATCCCGAAGATTCCTCATTAATATCCTCAGCTGTCCCTACAAACAAAATTTCTTCATCAGGGAAATAAGTATTCAATGGCTCGTAATCATCTTGCAAAGGGTTCTCCGCCAAGTGATCGGCAATTACTTGGCCCTTGACTGCCTTTTGAGTTGTGAACACAATATCAAATTCACTGAGAATCATTTGCCACTTAGCCATACGTCCAGCGGGCATCGGTTTCTCAAGCAAATACCTCAACGGGTCAGATCGAGATATGAGATAGGTGGTATGGTCAAGGAGATAATGTCTCATTTTTGAACAGTCCAGGCCAATGCACAACATAATCTTTCCAAAAATGAATAATTTGCCTCATAGACAGTAAATTTCTTACTTAGATAATAGATTGCCTGTTCCTTTTTGCCTGAATCATCATGTTGACCGAGAACACAACCCATGGCTCCATCCAACACTGAGAGGTACATGATAAGTGGCCGACCTGGTTTCGGCGGTACTAACACAGGAGGATTCAACAGATAATCTTTGATTTTGTCAAAAGCCCGCTGACAATCTCCATTCCACTTCATTG
>CM045557.1:24104516-24138034 GCA_024721245.1 Mitragyna speciosa
AGAGAAGATGAATAAATGCCTTAACCAATTACCATCCTGTTTGCAAGGTGTAGTCTGACTTAGCTAAAACAAATTCTATGGTGGAATAATGCCTAGGCGAGTTATCGGACCAAGTCAAATTCAAATAGTGCTTTAGTAACATTTAAATTGCTCGGGTTCGAGCTCAACTCTTGAAAATTCAATAAGCAGTCATGCTTGATCGGACTTAAGGTAAAGCATTATCAAGAGTAAATTTTAGTTTAATGGAGCTCGAATAATATAAGGATGACATTTATGATTTTTTTTAAAAAGATATACAAAATATTTTTCATGACTAAAATTAAAAATAATATAATATGCATATCTAACTCTCAATTAAGCTCGACAAGCATTGAGTTTGGCAGTTTTATGCTTCAGCCCAAGCGAGTGTATTTTTTAACTTTCTTTTCTACATTTGCCTTTTCAGTCAATATGTTAGCTAGTTTCTGGTTTTCCATCTTCCGACAGAACGTTGCCCAGAAAATATTATGTTCACCAATTTGCAAATGCATAAATATGACGAATACAAGCGTTCAAGAAGTACAAATGCATATTGCCTATCTTTAATCTTTGGCACTTCATGAAGTATAGAATAAGGATAGTGCATGAGAACGAGGGGGGGTGTTGTTGTGGAGTTTAGATAAGTCTCGTATGCATTGGTTTCTTCATAAAAAATGAATCAATGCCAAGACCAATAAGAATGGCCAACTCAACTATTGACACTTAAGATGGAATAAGCAATGGCCGAGCAGTTAGAATTCTATGACTTTCTCTCGTGGTCAAAAGTTCGAATTCTATCAACTCTTCTTTCCCAAAGTTGCTTTGTAATAGTATAGACTTTCTCAAAAGGGGAAGGGGGGAGAGGAAGGGGAAGATATGTTGGGCAATGGAACGTAGCACAGAATAAATAATCAAACACACACAAAATAAAAACACCAGATTTACATGGTTTGACAATTGCCTTCGTCCACGGTTTGAGAAGAGAAAAAAATTTCACTAGAAGATATGAATACAATCTCTCAACATTCTATCTTCCTCACACTTTTTCTCTCTCTAACTCCCCCTCAACGAAGAACTCCCTAAGAGAAAACTCTAACAAACTAACAATTGTTCTCTCTTTCTTTACCCACACACACATACACTATAAATAATTATATTTATAGGGTTTACAAAAACTTAGGCTTGAGTCCTCCAACAATGAGGGTCATAACCCAATAATCTTCCCCTCCCAAATTAGTTGGAGGGATCCTTCAACTTCACCTTGTACCTCTCTCTAGGCAAAGCTCCACAAACATCCACATTTTCAATGAAGTTGACTTTATTCTTGATCTTGTTGGCTCCTTTGCGTTTAGAAATCACACACAATGTATGTCCATCTAAGTAACAAATATTCTTCCCATCTTTCTTTCCTCGAAGAATCAACTTGTTACCTTTATATACTTTGCATCACTTTCCAATACCAACGTACTTGTACCCACGTGATATTAACTCACCCAAAGAAACCATATTAACACCACTAGAAGGAATGTACCTTACATTTCGAACAGTCTTGACAATACGATCATGAAGCTTTAGGTAAATAGTCCCAATGCGTTTAACCTTCAACTTCTCTTCGTTCCTTAACTCGATATGGCCAAGATCTCCATCAGTGCACAAAGTATCAAACACGGACCTATCTCTGCAAATATGGTGTAAAGCAATAGAATCCAATACCCAACAAGATTTACTCTCTGTCAAATCATCACGTGCAACACAAGCACTTGTTGCCAAAAGGAACTTACCAATATTGTCATAAATCACATTGGTGCGGTCTTCAGTAGTATCTTCAATTTTCAACTTTCCTTTCACCTTCTCTTGTAATTGCTTCAGACTCTTTAAATCCTCTCTCATTTATTGACAACGTCTTTGCATGTGACCAAACTCTCCACAATAGTGGCAATCTGCCAAATCTCTAGACTTTGATCTTTCACGTGGACCATCTCTATTATTTCTCTAACTCCTCCCTCGGTCAAAACTCTACACAGCTAGCACTTGATCTTCCCTGTAAGAGTTATCATGTCTTTTCATCTGTGCATCATCTCTCAATATTGCAGTAACCTCATCCAAAGTCATTGTTACTCTACCTACGAACATTGTTGCACCAAGGGCTTGTATGATCCAAGCAACGTGGGTAGTAATGACAATGCTTGCTCCTCATCTTGCAACTTGTCCCTAGCATTCAACAGTTGACACACTAACTGATTAAAATTATTAATGTGATCATGGAGATTACCTCCCTTGTCCATACTTAGTGTGTATAACTCCATCTTCAAACAAAGTCTACTCCTCAATGACTTTGATGCATAAATGCTCTCAAAGCCTTTGGTGAAGTCTCATTCAACACACTGAACTTAATTTGAGGTGCTAATGCTAACCGAATCGTGCTAACTACTTTTCTCTGAATATTTTTCCAAACCTCATCTTTCATATTTGTTGGTTTTTCTTCCAGTAAGGCTTGATCAAGGCATTGTTACACCAACCAATCCTCAATCTTGCTTTGCCAAAGTGTAAAATTCATCTTACCATCAAACATTGAAATTTCAAACTTGGAGTACTAGTCACCATGATTAAACAATCTTATCAAACTAGAAATAAAGATAAAATTTGAGAAAATAAGCTTAAAAAATGGAATCAAAATACCAAAATTACTTGAAAAGACCTCTAGTCAAATTTGGTCAACGGTCAAAGTCAATTAGGTCAACAGTAAAAAAACGGTCTGGTCAACGGTACGGTTAACGGGTCAACTGGTCAGCAGTCAACAATCACACGAAGTCAATAGATGGACAGCTTTGGACTCATGGGTGCGCAACAACTCTATGCACCCAACCACACTAGATCACTAGGGCTTCTTTCCAAACCAAAACGAATCCCACTCTCACCCAAAACAGAGGTAGCAAGTGTGCTTCACCCTGACTAAATTCAGCGATGATTTTTGGTGAGCAGGTAGATCTTGAAGAGTTCTATCCAACTGTCATGGAATTTTCCAGTGAAAGTGGCCAGAAGGGCATGAATGTCGAGGCAAATAGATCTGATTTTTGTTAGAGAGTGACACAAATTCCGGCAACAAAATCCCGTCATCTTTTGCAGATAGGTAGATCGGGAGACATAGATTCCAATAATATCAACACTTCTCCCTAACTCTTCCAAAAACTCCATGAATCAAAAAGATGCTCTCTCATTAATTAGTTTTGATACCAGTTTGTTGGGTAGCTGCACGTGGTGCGTAATAAATAATCAAACACACCCAAAATAAAAACACCAAATTTACCTGGTTCGACAATTGCCTAAATCCACAGTTGGAGAAAAGAAGAAAATTTTACTAGAAGATATGAGTACAATCTCTCAACACTCTATCTTCCTCACACTTTTTCTCTCTCTAACTCCCCCTCAACGAAAATTTCCCTAAGAGAAAACTTTAACCGTGTAACAATTGTTCTCTCTTTTCTTTACGCACACACACATACACTATAAATAATTATATTTATAGGGTTTACAAAAACTTGGGCTTGAGCCCTCCAACAATGAAGGTCATAACCCAATAAGATAGAGTCAGAAGAAAGGAGACACATGCAAATGTTGAGCTGAATCATCAGTAATTGAAGGCAAAAACCTCATTTTGAGCCAAAGGACGCAAAAGGTTAATGAAAATTTCAATCGGAAATATTTAAGTTGGAGCCATTTACTTTGAGATCATCAAAGAATAGTAATATCAATTAATTCAAACACAGTAGAATAAATATCTCTCCAACATTTCTCCTTTTTTGTTTCTTACAATAATAATCATGATTAGAAGGGTATTATTATGTTTCTTTGGGCACAAAGTCTCACAAGTTGGCCCGATCCAATTGAAACAAGTTGGAGGCGATATATATGATTAATGAAAATATGTAACTGGTCAATTAAAAAAATATGTAACCGGTCAATTAAAATTTTTAACCATTTTTCACTTCAAAACGACGTCATTTTTTTGCTCCAAATTTGGTCATACTAGTTGCATTTCATCCGTCCATTTTTTGTACTTTTAATATGAACCATGAACTGGTCCCTTCTCCCATTTCTTCCCATTCATCCTTTGATGAAAAATATATCTTGGCCTGAAAATTATTTCTTCACGATAGCAGGACTTGAGACACAAAGCTATACCTATTCCTATTACTATACCAATTAATTCCTAATGTTAGACCTATTCCTATTACTACATTTCCACATTTGGCTGTTTCGATATCTGAGCATTATCCATAAACTTAATATCTTACATTATGTTATGTTATGATCTAGCTTAAATCATTATTTTTTTTATTGTAACATGTATCGAATCATATATCAAACCTATTCATGCTGTATGATCACCATTTTCTATTAACTGAGCAATTATTTTCCTATTTAAAATTATTTTCTTGGGATTTTTTTGATAGTTATAAAGAGTCTACTAAACATGGTTTTCAATATAATTGTGTTTTACAATCAATTTTTCCATGATTAATCACAATACAGAAAATGATGAGCAATCAAGAAGAGCCTGAAATTCAAAATGAAGTGGTTGAGAGTATGGCCATATCCTATTAAGAATCAAACTAGTATGGTAAGAGATCCTAATAAAATTTAAATCCAGATAAAAGAAATTCAAATCCAGAGCAATAAATCTAGAATATACTAGAGGCTGAAATAAAAAAATGATTGAAAATCAAAATCAAACTAATAATAATAATAATAATAATAATCATAATGCGAAAAAAAGATTGAAAATCAAAATCAAAGAAATAATAATAATAATAAGTGCTGTCCCCATGGCCGTCTCATGATGATTTGTTTGTTGGGCATTGTGTCATGTTACTAAGGTCCAAAACCTAGGCTCCTCTGCTTCTTAGGGACTCCATTTGTTTAGGTCTATTTTTTAAAAACTTCATATACGATTTTAAATTAACTTTTTATTTTAAAAATATACTTATAAAAATTTTTTTTAAAATTATTATAATAATATTTTTTAAAAATATCTCAAAAAAATAAAAAAATAAAAACCCAATCAGATGGATCCACACTCCTAGATAAGTTTGTTTTAGCCCTTCCCTTTAATTCTTCGTTATCAGTCACCTAAGAGCATTGGCCTCGTAAGGTGGTCCTTGTTGATTTACACGAAATTTCAAGTGTGTGAGTGTGAGCGGGTAATGTATGTTTTTCACACTCTGGACTTTCGCCATGTAGCATTCAAGCTACTTTACCTAATAGCACGACACTTGTATTGCACTCTTACAATTCTATTTTCACGATTCAAGCTGCTCCTATTTTTTCTTACCATTACTAGAGGAATCTCTATTGCTTTCTTGTTTTTTCTATCTGTTAAAATGTTTCAGTTTGATAGGTTATTTCTTGCCTGCCTATAGATTCAAGAAAAGGATACACGATTCAAAATCTCCACATCTGTGCTTAGTTTTAGAAGCATTTTGTCAATTACTACGCCTTCATCATCTATGGGTGCCTAGTTATCCACCTCAATCGTTTCAACCTCCCCCCTAGTTTTATTTTAAGACTATGCAATCCATGCAATCCTGATGTACTGCTTCAATGGACAGAGGTTATCGTCCATGAATGATAAATCATTGAACCAACGAGAGCCACTAGGCCAATGGCCTAGTGGTTAAGAAAGACCCTTAAGGTATTCCCTGCCACAAGTCCAAGGATCAAATTCCATACGTGGCAATTAGGAAGGGTTTAAGGGGAAGGGAGATAGATTATACTCGGGGAGCCACACCTCCAGTTATGTGTGACAAACAATTAGGGTTTCACCCAACATACTATTGGGACCTTTACCCTATTTGTGTGAAGTAAGATACATTTGTAATACAACAATTGTGATTGTTAAAAAAAAGTGTCAGGCAAGATAGATTTGTAATACAATAATTATAATTGCTTAAAAAAATTTGAACGAATGAGTACAAACACTAGCAAGTTGGACAAAGCTTATGTCATTTTAGCACTTTTAATACAAGTTTGTCATGTGAGTAGAGTTGGCAATCAAACCCAAAGCCCAACAACCCACCCACTAATTTTAAATAATGGGTTGGGTCAGTCGGGTTATGGGTTTTGATGGGTTAAGTTTAAAAAACCTAACTAATTTAGTGGGTGGGTTGGATTTTTTATTTGGGTACTCATTACCCAACTTTAATTCCTCCACCATTGAGACTTTCATCTGCTCCCCTTCCGTTTCTCTTTCCTCTCTGTTCTATCTCACAGTATTTTCTTTAATTTTAATCCATCTGTATAAATGCCTCTTTGCAATAGAAATTGTAATTGTAGCCTACGTGGTCGGCCCAATTTTCCCTTTTTTTCTTTTTTTTTTATTTGGTTGTATGTTAAAATTTTATAAATAACAACAGAGAACAAAGATTAAAAATAGTTAATCCCACTAGATGTGATGACAGCTGCACACACAAAAACACTTAAAGAAATAACAACAAAAAATTTTCCCTTTTTTCCTTTAAGTTCCTTGAAATTTTGCTTTTTTGGAAAGTTATAGAAAATGGCGATTAGAGGTTGGGAATTTCTTGTAAAATCGTTTTAGTTAAATGGTGTTTGAACAAATCATATTGCAGCAACTACTAAGAGCATGAGACTCATGAGGTGGTATAGAAGATCTTAAGTGGAAATGAAAGGGATTAGGGAAAGTGAACTCATTAGGACAAACTGTATTTCTATTGTGCTTGGTAATATCATACGTAGTTTTTGCACTTGATCTAGTATTATATCAATCTGGTAAAACTAGGAGGATTTGACTTTCCACGGCATATACATAGTTGTGATATAGGGATTTCGCTTTCTGGTTCTCAACACTGTTCCTGTTAGCATATGTTTTTGGTATTTGGATGTTCCTTTTAGGGGATTTGGATTGAATGAGGACATCACAAAAGATACAGTTTACAGAATGTCAGATATGGCCAAGGATGCTGCGTCAAAAGCCACAAATACGATGAATTCCACAGTAAAAGGTGATTATTTTCTGTTATCCTTATTTTTTATAGTTAGAAGTGTGTGTTTGTATATGTGGAAGTGCTTTAGTGTGTAAAAATATGTTTATATATGGAAAGATGTATTTATATGTGTGAAAAAAAAAATCATTCTGTAATCATTTTGTATGTGAAAAAGTATTATGTACTAAAATTTATAAAATAATATGTTAGGTCATATTTGAGTCATGGATTTGAGTTAACCTAATATTAACCCAATAATAATTGGATAGGGTTGGGTATAACCCTATTTAAATAAAAATCTAATACCAAATCGTCCAAAAACTGTCCAACCCGTTCAATTGCCTCCCACAGACGTGAATATTGCTGCTGGGGCTGATATGCCGCCAGCCCAAGGCACGAATTGTCACGTTTTGCTGTAAAGTAATTATTAGTTCTGTCTGAGCATAATTAGGGCCAATCAGCCCAGCCGAAGGCAAAAATTGGTGCATTTTGCTGCTGGGCTTGAAAACAAAACAAACTCAAGTGAAGACCGTCTGAGATGAACAACTGAAAAAAATTGAAGAAGCGACAACATTTCTTCCCTCTGCAGAATAATTACTTCTCCCTTTCCATTGAAGAGCCCCAAGTGATAAAATTTTCCAGACTTGTTTCCTCTCCAGTATACAACCTTTCCATTTCCCTCAATGGAGTCATAAATTTTTTTAAGGTAGGCAGTTATTAGCTTTTATGATTCATTTTACTTGACTGATTTTTGTACTCTGTTTAACCTGCAAAGTCAAATTCATTTTGTTTTTTTAATTTTTTGGATATATAAATGTAGTCAGTCTAATTAAAATTACTGAATGATAGTTTTTTAAAGTGTTTCTTGAAAAATATTACTATAACAGTTTTATAGATTTTTCTTTGTAAATATGTATGTGAAATAAAACGGTGATTCGAAAATGTATTTGAAATTTCTCAAAAACGTGTTTTTTAAAAACAACATCAAAGAAGCACTTTTCTTTTCCTGCAAACATTTTTCTTTCCTAAGTTGTTCTTCTAAGCGTTACTGGAAGTATGATGGGTAATTTGCTATCTACAAGGGTAACAGTTGTAAATTATAAATAAATTTTTCTATAGATTCTGATATTAAGTAATGGTAAAAAATATATTGATTATTTCCATTTTTCCTTGCCCTTCAAAAATATCATAAACTAAAGAAGTCTAGAAATTAAATTCAAACATAAGCTTGACAAATATAATTCACCCTTAAAGAAATCTCTCCATCTATAAGGGTGAAATTTATGTACACGTGCTACTTGTCACTAGCACGTAAAATATTATCGAGTGGAAGCGTGTGCATATACCTCTGTCACGTCTGAATGTACAATGAATGTGGTTTAGCAGAGACAGAATAAATGTAACATGATTGTGAACATGATGTTTTACTGGTGAGCTGTAAAGACCACTTCGATTTGTAGCCTAAATGGATGTGGACCTCTTGCAGCTAGTGTTTGAAGCTCCCTTCAAATAGTGTTTGCAGAAATGGATAATAAAATTGAGGAAGGATTTTAGTTTAACCATACTTTAGTGGGGTTTCAACTTTCAATACTATTTCAAATTATCAAAACAAAAAAAAAAAAACTCATTTAATGGGTTTGGATTGACAGATTTTTATTAGAGAAGATTTTTATTAAAAAATTATAAGAAAAGAATTTTAAATAACATCCAATTAAAGTGAACAGAAATTCATCAATTTCAACCTTCATTACTCACTTTCAACTTTCTGGTGAACTTCAAATCTACATCTTTCTTGAGTAATCTAAACAACAAAAGAGATTCGTGTGGAGGATTGAACTCTAAGTTCAGCCAAATCTATCAATCCAAACGGAACGATTTTTAATTAGATATTCAATAGTGAATGTTAAAGTACATAGGCTTCCAGTCTCAAAATCAATTAGCAACTGAGTAGAGTGGCCCTATGAACCTTATGTATTAGTTTGTAAATCTTTGAGATTTCGATGTGGGATCTACACGTGATTCAGGTTGAAGAAAGCCCAAGAACTGAAACGAGCAATTGAAAAGAGCCCAAATGAAATAGGCTAAGAAAGAACCGAGTAGCGTGTGAAAGTGAGAATAAAACCCAAAGCCTTGCTCTGATACCATATTAAAAGACATGGGCTTCCATCTCAAAACCAATTGGCAATGAGTGGAGTGACTCATGGACCTTATATATTAGTTTGTAAATCTTTGGGATTTCGACATAGGATTCTTAACAATTAATTAGGTTACTTATCATCATGCCTTAAAGAAAACTAAGCTCGTGGCACCACTTTCATATATAATCTGTGTGCTTAATAATCAATGGAAAAGATCAAGCATGAAGGGAGAAAAATAAAAACAAAAAATAAAAAAGTGTGGGACATTCACTAATTGCTCTTTCTCTTTGGATGACAAGAAAAGATTAATTTACCAAGAAAAGGGAAAAATAGCTATAGATACTACGAAGAAGGGAAAATGGCAATAGTTCTAGTGGTCAGGGAGGCACTTAAGGCCTTTTTGTGCCAAGGTCAGGGGGTTCAGATCCCGATTTTAGCATTTTGGAGGGAGGGGGAAGATAATTGAATAGATGGAAGATCAGGGAGTCACACTCTTAATTGTGTGAGGTAAAAATATCTGGATTCACACCCAATATACTATTAAGAGCTTCACTCCGCTTGTACGAGATAATATACACTGTAATACGAATTGTTGATTAAAAAAAACACACACACACACACACAGAGAAAAGCAAGTGTTGGGGTAGGGTAAAGCCCTAAAGGTCCGAGAGGATACAAAATGGGAACTACAAGACGACTAGTTGCATGCGACCAAATCAGAGGAAGACAGTTTCACGTGTAGGCTTGGGACAAACCACACGCTTGCTCCCACATGGCCTGTTTCTCTCTTTTCCCCACCACCACCGCCCCCATGAACGAACTTAGGGATTGCTGCATTTATCTGCCCGTCATTTTACTCTTATCTACCCATACAGTCATCAACGTGGATTGCCTTTATATGTATTGTGTAATTTCTTCTGCTATTTTTTGCCTTGCTTTATTTTTAAGTCTTAAGATATGCACTCTAGCTACACACAAAAACAAGATCTAAAAATTGAGGATTATTTTTTTTACACTGGCTTAAAATTTACACAAATAGTGTAGAGGACGGTTCCCAACTGCCTTTTTTTTATCTGATTTTGAAAATTTTATTTTATAATGTTCTTAATTATTTTTTTTCGTGTTTTTAGATTTTTTTAAGCTCAAATGTAAACTTGCTTTTGGATTTCGATTTTCAACTTTTATAAAATCAAATTTTATAAAAATTATAATCAGTTGAGAACAAACACTAATTTTTTTATTTTAATTTTTTTACACTAATCAGTTGAAGAAAAAATATGTATTATATATTTTAATCCATTAGTTACAAAAAATATATGGATGGTTAGTGGTACTTAAACTCTCATCCTCTTAAAACTTTTGTCAGATTTGACTTTGTGATGGTCAAAGCTGCAATTTGGTTTTCAAAATTATCGATTGAGAGTTGTGGGAAGACAAACACTAAAAGTTGGATTTATTCTGGCAAAATAAGTGCACGACGCCGAAATCAATTGTGTACAAGCTGATGATTTCTAGAATAAATCTCAAAATATTAGAGAATTGAAAATGTGGTCGAGTTATTTTGTACTTTCTGGGATTAGTTTTCAAATATGAAAAAAGAAAATTGAGATTCTCACCCCGTTTGTTTCTATTATTTATTTCTCATGAGACAGAAAAATCCTTTTGCTTAACAATCAAAACACTCGCACAATTTTTCCAAATTGCACCTCCATGGAATTAGGGATGGATAATTAGTCATTTGTCAAATGTTTATTTCAAGACTTCAACATATCAAGTACAAAACAGGATTAGTTCATTTGTCAAAGGTCTATTTCAAGATTTGTACATCTTAAGAACAAAAACAGAATTTTGGAAAATAAAAATAAAAATGAAAATTTCAAAACGTTAGCACTTTCACAAACAAAAAGTTCATGGCATTCGTACCGTCCAGTTATTGTAGGGTAAAGTAGAATAGTGTCCTATTTGCTATTAATTTTAGCCAATTAAATTACTTCTAATTTGGGTCGCATGAGTTATAGAAATTTTTGGTTAATGTACAAAGGGCGAACACATATTCAATGACCAAATATAATTGAGAATGTACAACTTGGTGGAAAATTTACAGAATATTTTAAAATTCAAGGATAGTGCATTGCTTTTGATTATTCAAATATAAAAATGCTTAATAATTTTGGCTTGAAACGTCTACGTGCGTGAAAACTTTATAAAGTCATTTATACATTGACTAATTTTTTGCAAAATTTGCATTTTTCTAATTGATTGGCCCTTGATTGGATGAGTTCATTAACCTGATTTTTCAGAGTCATTTATACATTGACTAATTTTTTGCAAAATTTGCATTTTTCTAATTGATTGGCCCTTGATTGGATGAGTTCATTGACCTGATTTTTTAGTTTTCTGGTGCCCTTCTAAATTCCCCATGATATGAAAATTTATTGTCAGCCTCAGACAGTTCCTGTTCCTCCCAGTAATTTCCCTGATAAACTACGGACACTTTGTCTCAAGAATCGAGAAGATGTGTATTCCTAATCCAATTGGACATGTTTAAAATGTAAGGACTACGATTCCAAGCTTCGGCTAAAAGCAAGAGAATGTATATATATATATATATATATATATTTATATAGCTGATTTGATTTTCGAATTTCTCGGTTTCACTTTTTTTTTTTTTGGGGTTTATTTTGTCAAATTCATTGACTAGATTTTGTTTATAATGAAAGAAAAATGGACCAATCTAACCAATCTTACTTGCACGAAAGATAGAACTACCGCTTTATGTCTTCAATGAATCAAATTGGCTAAAGGTGTACGTCTTTGAACCTGGCTAAAAATTTAATCAATCCCCCACAACTACCCACGCTATGAAATTTCAAACAAATTCTTTAAAATGTTCTATTTCAAATGACGGGTTTTTGCCATATTTAAAACAAGAAAAAAAGAACCCTCAACATTTTTGTTAGTGGACTGCAAGATGACTTGTATTCTTGACATTGGCTTTGTTGGTCGTTTCCTAGAAGTTACAACAAAACAGACCTACTAGTATTTAGCCGTTGGCCATTCACTTTTTCTCTTCTTTTTCTCATGTTTATTAGTTCTCTATTTCTTTACCAAGAACATTGAATCCAATTCAGGAGCCTACACCCACAGGAGGAAAGGTGCTAAATGATAGCATTTTGGAATGGAATTTCTGGATAAAGCTTCAATATACCATTCAAAAATTTTATTACTATTATAAGGACATGAAATTTAAATATTATAACTTTAAAACCACAAAATTTAATTCATTTTTTCAGTGAATTACGGTCACCGGCCATTGAATAATTACTCAATTTATAAATGTAAACAATCCAAGTTCAAACTGGCAAGAGTCATAGTGGAAAATTCAGCTTCTAGATTGAGTAATGATTTACTTTTGTTAAAAGTTCAACTTGCAGACTGTGACTAATCCATTTAGTGTGAAGAGCATCTTACATGGTCACCGGTATAAAGAAGGGCTGCCATGGGCCAATCGTTGAATATGGAAACATCTGCTGTACAAAAAATCAGAATACGACCATTTTTGCAGTCTGGCTTGGAAACAAATTTTTTGTAAGTGATAAATATATACTTACCCTGTCAAATTGAAAGATTTTGTAAGTAATGTAAATATAAATAAATAAGATAATATATGTTTAACTGTCATGGCTCCATCCGAACATCGATTATTCTTGAATAATATTTGAAAATATTCTTTAAATACGTTAGCCAATCTCTTTTTTATATCCCAATATATAAAATATATTAAAAAATATTACATTATTATTTTTCATGTAATAGTCTTAAAAAAAAACACAATACAAAAATACTTCTTACAACTAGATATGGTTAGCCTACTTAGATTCCTTATTTTTTAATCAAAAAACAAAGCCTAAATAAAGCTATTTAAATTAAAATAATAGGGAGAAGATTCAAAAGAGTTCGAAAGCACATGCTCAGAGTTTTCAAGAATCCATCATGTTTTCCAAAGAAGAACGTTGCAGAGAGCATTCCATCAAAAACTGACATTTTCAATGCTCCTGTTTGATTGAATGTCCAATTAAAAAAGGTACAAATCCATCGCTCTATTTATTAACTAATTCTTAACTCGATCTTCAGTAACAGTTAATCTCTGGCTGCCGTGCCATGCACATGCCATGCCATGCCGTGGTGGGATTAAACATATTCACATAGAAACTTGCTGCTTCCTGTTTGTGTTGATCCAATGGTCATTTTTGCTACGATAGTTGTTGTTCTTTAATTCTTAGTCAAGTAATTAAATTGTAATCATGTGATTAATTCTGATATTAATTGTTTGGAATAATCTGACAAAAATCTTACTCTAAGCGTTGGAAAATGCAGAAATAGCATCCAATTTTTGGCCTTTTTACGTTAATAAGGTGGACATTTTTACAAGTGTTTCTATTTGTTGGAGTGTATAATATTAGACTTTTTGGACTAAGTCTGCTATTAATTATAAACATAGACTTTGGCAGTTGAGTCATATTAAACTTTTGATATAAATACTTAAATATGAACTTTGAGATGAGGCTATTTTCTTAGTTGATTGTGTTGTTTAATGGTGTTAACAGCTTGGAGAGCAAGGACTTTCCTTCTTCATAAAGAAAAATCTTCAAAAATTTAATAAAAACTCAAATTGTTGGCATTTGAGGTCTGTTTGGTTGGATGTAAAACATTTTCCTAAGGAAATTGTTTTCCTAAGAAAACATTTTACATGAAAACTGTCATTTCCTTACAATTTTCTAGTGTTTGGATGACAGTGTGAAAATCTTTTGAAAAATAATTTTTTTAATATTTTTTATTCTGTATTGTTAATATGAGTTAAATAGACTAATCACAATTGTAATAAATGTTTGACAAGTAAATAAATTTAATTAGATATTATTTTGTTTATAATTAATCATCAAAATAATATAATAATAAAATACACATAACTATAATTATATTATTGTGGAGCCCAAAATGATGAAACAATTAGTTGATATAAATTAAAAACAAAAATTAGTTTGGTAATTGAAACTATAAAAGTAGTTATTTAAGGTTTAATGTCACTCTTGAACTTTAAGGAAAGTAACTTACATTCATTGAGTATGTAAGTTATTTTCAGCCAAAAGAAGGAAAATTAAAATATATTTTACACAAGAAAATATTTTCTGGTGCTTGGCACTAAGGAAAATTTTGAAAATATTTTTTAGAAAAATATTTTCAGTCCAAAAAAACAGACCCTTAATGTAAACAATTTTCAGCCTTGACTCTTTTGTTCAGACAGAGTCATATCATTAAGTATTTTAACGTCAAAGGTAACATAAGTAAGAGTTTTTATTTCTTATCACATAAATACAACAATTGAATTCTCACAAATATAATTATTATTTCCACTTTTTCATCTCCATCTTCTTCTAAAGAACGATTTATAGAAAATGTTAGCTCAAGAACCATTTTTTTAAGGAAAAAAAGGTGGACCAAGAATGCCTTTACCTAGGGCAAAAATAATCAGAATACTAACTACAATTCTCCTAATGACTTGTGATTAGTTCATTAGATACCACATTTTTCTGACTTTACTCGAGCATGGTTTTCTTCTTTGTTGTTGCAAAATATCAATTGCCTCCAAGTCATGAAGAAGCCACTAAAAGAAATACAATAGCAATTTGTTTGGTTGTATCCAAAACATATAGCTGACAATCGTCTTTTCAGTGAGATATTCCCATATGATGCTGATTCATACAATACACTTTTTTAAGGGACATAACTTGAGCTATTGCTTTCGCTCTCTACTCCGATTATGATGTTCGACAACTTGTCTCTAGATTTAGTCCTTTTCCTTTCTCAAAGGATTTGGTGTTAAATAAAAATCTTTGTTTATATGATATGTGATCTTTGTTTATATGATATGTCTTCTTTTTTGATTGGGAGAATGAGGTAACTGGCAATGGGTGCATTGCACATCGATGTGCAATTGAGCTTTCCTTGTCGTCCTTGTTTGTTTCCAAGCAAAAAAAAGGTCCACCATGGTTCTCAATGCAATCAATGTGCTATGGTAAGAAAATACTACTGATATTATCAGAAGTAAGCTAAGAAAAGTTAAGTGGTTTGAATTAATAAAAAGTTAGCGACTGAAAACAGACTTTTCGGGAAATTAATTACTTATATTCGAGTACTTTTTGATAATAGGTAATGTCACGAATACATAATTGTTGCCTTTTAATGTTAATCAATCTAAAAATGCATTCTTGAAGAACAATAAGGACAAGAAATGTAAAATACAAACAATGTGAATTTCAATTCTTCGTGGTATATAGTAGGGTATTATCTTATCATATGATGATCAATAGAGGTATCCACTTTGGATATCTTTTTGTCAAACTTTTAAGCCACATTTCTCTGATCAAGTTGGTCCACTTCAGTCTGTTGAGCACAAAAATGAAGGATTCAAAGAACTTATACAACTGTGATGGAATAATTGTAGTTCTATCCTATGATTGTACCCTGACCACGTAATTCCCTACATTTGGTGCAAAGTGCATGTTTTCTTCTTCAACCTCTTCTTTTCAATGGCTTTTGTTCTCTTTTATCTTTTCCACTTCCACTTTATCTGCTCTTGGTCCCTTTTGATTGAGGGGCTTTTAGAGAGGGTGGGGATCGGAGCTTTTTCGAGTGAAAGATATCTTTTGATGCTCCGTTCTTATAAAAGCAATTTGCATAATTCCTCCAGCAACTTGGAAAAAATGCAGTGTATCTTTTGTCATCTTTATAGAAAAAGAATGATAAAAATATATTTCTTCTTTTTATTGTTTTTTGTTTGTTCATGGATATTATAAACCTTCAAAAAAATTATAGAGGTCCCTTTCTTGGTTGATTAAGAAGAATAGGGAGTGTGACTAGCCATGATTTCCACATGTGGAATGATTTGAAAATCCTACGGACCATGCTAGAAGGATTATCGTGAATTTGAAGAAATTCTTGTTATCAGGAAGTTCTTCTTAGTCAAGAGGATTAAAAAATGATCCAACATTACGATGTTGGATTAGATTTTGGATAACTTGAGCTTCAAGTTACAACTGAAATCAATCCAGTATTTTTTTTTTTTCAAGTATTCAACATTTTAGTTTACTCTTAATCTACTTTAAGGGATAGTCTAATTGGACATGAGGCAGTCAACGGAAACTAAACCAGCATTACAACGGGAAATCAATCTAGTATTTGACACTAAACTACTTGGTGTGATAGATATTTAAGTACATTTGGCTCACGAGTCAATTTGTCCAACAAGGTGATACTGAATCACGTTTGTGCAATGCATTTACGGAAAGTGTTTTTGACGAATATACATACGTACATACATACATATATATATATATATATATATATATATATATGACACACACACCCCAATAGCTAAAAAAAAATGCAATATATATATATATTTCATAGAACTTTTCTTGAAAATCGCAATCTATACAGAGCTTTAAAATTGTGCAATGCTAAAACGGTTGTTTGAATCTGAGAAATCAATTCAACTTCGGGGTAGACCATCGTAGTGCTTAATTTATTTTGCTAGACCTCCAGAAAGTCAGAAATTGCAAGCTTTCCCATTTTCTTCTGTTGTCTTGGAATCCCAAAAGGCCTCAAGTCAATGGCCACAAAATTTTTTTTTTTTTTCATTTTTCGTCTAATAGGATTTAAGGAGGTAGCATCTGATTGTGTCAAAGGACTAATTTTTGGTTGATTGGGTCCACTTCAAAGGCTCGGATATTAGTGTTTTACCCTAATAGGTAGCTAAAATGGCATAACAAACTGAAATTCGCAGAAAAACAGTTAGCATATACTTTTGGACCAGGTCAAATTTTCTTTCTTGGGTGAGTTTAATTAGTCAATTTTGTTCATCTGAAAGAGAGATGAAAAAAGGCAACAAAAAACTAATGCAAAGCTCAACAAGCACACAAAAAGGGCATGAAGCTTTAATTTCCAGATTACAGGAAAATTAGCATGGAAATTTCTCTACAACTTAATTAATAATCAATAATCAGTAAAATTTTTGAATCTCTTAGGTCAATAACTGCTAATATTCTTCTATGCAGTTCTCTTCCTCTTATTTTTTATTTATATTTCCTCACTTGAATTGAGAACTATAAAAAAAAATTCATACAAATACATAAAACATCACAGAAGGTCATTTAGATTTCCAGAAAAGAAGAGACAACTCCTTGCATGTGCCTAAACATGATTGGTTTCTGCACACGTAACACTTTGTTTAGATAATTGTACTTTGGTTTGTATTTTTAAAAATATTTTTATAACAATTTTAAAAATTCTATTCAATAAATATATATATGTAAAAAAAATATTAATTAAAAAAATTTAATTTTTTTAAAAACGTGTTATAAAAAACATGTCCAAGAAGTAGAGACAATTGATGGGTATAAGAACTGCAAATTGCCAATCGGCCTCCCTAGTCTAATTTCCTTAATCCTAGTGGAAAATAACACCGCAGCGCTAGTTCAGTGCCGTACAATCATGACCAGCAGCTAGATCATAGTAACTAACTGACCACTTTAATAATTGACCAATTTCATCATCCATGTTCTTGATTTGTACTATAAAGACGTGGATATTATCCCATTCCATTTCCATCATTTCATCTGTTGGAGTAGGACCATAATCATCAATTTCTGTTAGAGTTATATTATTAAAGTATCTATAATGTCTATTGGATTTAATTCAACAGATTAGCCAAAGGACACCAAAGCAGATTGTCCCTTGTTCTCCATGCCACATAAACGGATACAGAAGCGTGTCGTGTACAACAAATGATTTAATTGCTTATTTAGTATTTCCAGTTAAACAAAAGAAAGAAGATGGTAGTTAAATATTGGTAATATTTATGTTTTAATTTTTTTTTTGAGCAAACTTACAATATTATAATGGGAGGATGCTAGTTAAATATTGGTAATATTTTTTTTTGAACAAATCTACACTATTATAATGAGAGCGAAAATTAATATTGGTGGGATTTGAATTCTTAACCTCTAGAATGGAGTCATAAAATTTTAAGTGCTTGACTCTCTATTCGTCCCGTTTTTGGTTTAATGGTTTAATGGTTAGTACTTTACATCAAAATTCAAAATTTAGAGAAAAAAGGGGGAGGAACGCAATGAAATCTGAGGTTTAAGATCAGTGAACCAATGAATTACATAGAAACAAAATAACACCTAGCAAAATTGTGGAATAAATAACTATTCTTAAATCTCGTTGGACAAAGATGGCTTTGAAGTTTCAAAATAGCATTTTATTCCTTCCAAAAAGTAAAAATGTTGAAATTTAAAATTGAATAACAATTTTAAGTTCTTTATTGGAAATATATCAACGAACAAAATTCAATGCCCTAACGAAGAAGGCATTAAATTAAAGAAATTAGACCATAGATTTGCAAGCTGACCATTTGAATTCAGAAACATCCAAACACAAAAATTCGTTGTTATAATTTACAATTGCGACACTTTCTTTGCAATTAAAATCACATATGTGGATACTTTGACCCGTTCCTTCTTTCCTTAGCGTCAAATTTTAGCTATAAAATAATTGTAATTTATTTTAAAAAGGAGAAACATCAATAACACGTAAAATATCCACCTATCGATACTGCGTATATCTGTAGCAAGTCAGTTAAGAAAAATTACAAAAAAAAAAATCAACAAAAAGAAATTTTAAAATCATAGTTCATATATTAATCTCAAATTGCTCGAACATTTAAAATTCAAAATTTATTTCAAATTATACAAGCAGAAACCAAAAAAAGAAAAGACAAAAATTAATTTCTCCAATTGATATTCTTTAAATATTATTTCTTATTATTATATAGTCAGCACTTTACTTGATTTCTTCCATAAAGTCTATTTTTTTTTTCAATAAATAAAAATAGAAAAATCAATATTCAACTCAAGCCCTACATGTCGGCGCCTGGTCATTGGCCACCTTCGGAGTCTTCGACCGGAAAACCTTCATCGGACTTCGAAAGCTCCATCTTTTCTCCTTCCCCGACGCAGGCGAATGTCTTCCCATACCGGAATTATTCATCACGTCCAACGCTCACCGACCTCGACCTCATCATCATATTAGCGAACTCCTCGATACTTGCTGTGCTAATACTTTCCTGGCTTTCATTATTTTCATCAATATTACAAGAATTCGCAAATTTCTCCTCTTCCTTTTCCGCCACCAGCCGGCGCTGCAGCTGCCTTCGAATCTTCGTTTTCTTTATTCTCTTCGGCTTCTTCTCTTTTCTTCCTTTTATTTCTATTAATCAACCTAAACTTCGCCAAGATCGCCGCCGTTCTGCTCTTCTTCCTCACAGGCAAATTCGAATTTTTCTCATCGTCCGCCGCAGCTTGTTTGTCCCTGGGGAAACGAGTGAACAAGAAAGGAACTCCGACCGATCTCGACCGCTGGAACGCCGGCTCTCTGTCGAGGAAGTCCGCGACTCGGCCGCCGCGGCGGGAGGCGGAGGCGGAGGAGAAGAAAGAGAAAGAAGAGAAGGATGATGATGAGGTGGAGGAGGAGGACGACGACGACGTCGTCGCGGGACAACATGCGCAGGGGCGCACGTTAGCACAATCGGGGCAGAGAGTTATGAGACGGTCGCGGAGACACGTAGGACAGATTCCGTTACGACGGCGTTTGGTAGGGTGTTTTGGACATTTAAACACTTCTTCTTCATCGATGTAAGCGGCCATTGAGCTAAGCTTCTTGAGGTTTCTCTCTCTTAAAATTGAAATGATACTTTCTCTCTCTAGAAATGGGGTGGGAACGGTCTTGTTTTGGGGCGGAAGATTTGGGAGTATATATAGGAAAAAGGCGGGTAAATGGTAGGAATATGTTAACCATGGTTAATGTTACTCCGGTTTCTTTAACCTTGAATACGATAAAGTGCCTTTTTTGGCGTCTAGAGAAATATTGGATATAGGATTTATATATTTATTGAAGTTCTTTTGCATTTGATTCATAAATAATTAGTAATGATTTACTTTTTTTTTTTTTTGAGGAAACCGATGATTAACTTTATTTTAAAAATTAGTTTTTGCAGCTATGCGTATGGATAAATTATTAATTGCGTGGATTACGAAAATCATACGATGGAAATTTGATAATTGTAAGAAAAAGTAGCAATTAAAAGCTAAAAATGTTTATACACATTTCATATTGAAGAATTAGAATAACATAAAAATTGAGAATTACATTGTATTTATATAAAGTATGTATTACACGAGAATTACACCACTTAAGTTAATTGGAGAGGGAACTCCAGCTAAGAGTATATTATCTACTTCCAACTTATCTTTTGGACTTGTGAGACTCTTCAAACATTGGTACTTTAAAGTTGACCAAAAAAAAAAAAAAAGATACATTTGATCAATTAAAAGATGAAGAAAATGAAGCGATAATAAGTATTAGAAGCTTTCTGTTCTACCAAGAAAGAAAAAATTTGTTCTTTTTTTCTACATAAAATAATGGTAATAGTAAAAAAAATAAAGTGAATGATTTCTCATCTTTCAATTGATCGAATTATTCTTCATGACGCATAAATTGTATCACCCCTATCATTATTTACCAGTCACTCTCTTGATGGGATATGACAAGAAATATTCCACATTGCTAGCTGTTGAAAGAGATATTTAATATAAGGTTACAGTGGCGGTGGCAATCCAGTTAAATCTGATGAAATAAACCAAAGTAATGGATACAATGTGCCTATAAACAAGAAATAAAGAAATGGGGCTATCAGCTTCAAAAAAAAAAAAAAAAAAGAAATGGGGCTATCACCCAAGTGTAGCTTTGATGCTTAAGTTAGGAGAGATGTACAAGTGAACCTAATAGCTCAACAGTAATAAAAATGTACCTGTTATTCTCCATGATATATTTTTGAGAGGATTTTTATACTTTGGAGGAGAGAGAAAAGACAACTATAAATAGTGTCCCCACTTAATATATAGTTTGTCCCCTACTTTGACAGCACATCACTAGGTACAGTTTAGTTTTGTAAGCAATCAATATACCAGTAGGCTAGATAGGATGTGAAACCATGCAAAGTAGTTTAGTTATCTCACCTGGGGTGATTAAGTGAGACAAGTTGATGATAGTTACCGGAAGTTTAGTTGAGTACTATAAGTCATGAATGCCGAAATGTAAGAATAAATCAACGTAAATAATAACAAGATACTGACGTCTGCTACTCTAATGACCTGATGACGACACGTGTAAGGCTATAATTAACCCTAAGCTTCACAATAGTAAAAACATGATGCATTTATAATTGAAATTAAATTTCATGACTACTAATTATTTCGTAGTTGAGTAAACATTGTCTTACAATCGTCTTGAGCTTAATAAAGCTAATTGCAAATTTTTTAAAATCAGTAAAAATTAATAAGCTGGATGAAATAATTGGCCCAAATGAGATAAGTTGATGAACTAACATACATAAATTTCTCACACTCAAATTGTCCTCAGCGGAAATTATATTTTAAAAATAATAAAATTAGATAACCGGTCAAATCGAGCTTAGTGGTTTTGTACCGGAGGGATATTGAAAACATTGAACTTTTCTTTCCGGCATACTTAATTAATATTTGCAGTGGTACTTAGGTAATTTAAAAATTTTCCGTTAAAAATATATAATAAATAAATTATTTGGTGCAGTGTTCTTTCCTTCTTGAATGAAAATTCTTGATTGCTGAAGTAACTTCCGAATTCCGATTTCTGTGTTTCTTCCCATCAGGTCAGGATCACTTGCGCTAACGAATATGGGACCTACGAGAATATAAGGCCCCGTTTGGCTTACTAAAAAAAAAAAAAGAAAAAAGTTTGAGGGCTTCTGGATGATTGTTGAATTGACCTTTGTACTCTGATTGAGAATACGCTGATTCCCATTTATGTATGGGATTGCTTTGACTTGACTTTGTCTGGGGTGCTAAAACTATGGTAGCTGATCTGAATCAGAAACTAGTTGATCTGAATTAGAAAACTAGTTAAGCTTATATGTGAAGAGTCAAAAAAACAATACCAATACTCGAAGGTTTGGAGGGAGTGCTACTCGGATTGCTTGACTAGGTCAGGGCACAACCATTTGCACTAAATTTGATGAGTTTTTTGTTGCCTTTCGTTGGGATGCTTTGCCAAAAGCTTGTAGGTATTGGATGTCCAGCGCCTTAATAGACCTGATATCAGACTGGTCCTCTCTCGAGTAGTTATGGCTCAAATTATACTTTTTATCATGGTATAAAATTCCCTATAGCAGAAAACAAGTATTCCTACATTGTTTGCCCTTTCTTATTGTTTGTTTTTTTTTTTTTTTGGCAAAGCGATAAAAGAAAATGTACTAATATGCAGTAGGATTTTGGCCCCCAGTTATTTAAACAGAAACAAAAGCAAACACCCCATGGTTCATGTAGTAGTAAATCACTAAGTGTTTTAGTAGCATAACATATAAGGTTCTATTCTAATTATGAGTAAATTTTTAGGACTGCCTACACATCATAAGTTGAAATAGCTTAGCGCACGAACCTTGTGGAATGATTCGTGTGCTCGAAGATAGTCGATCGATTACAATCGTGACTATTCGATGTCCGAAAATAATAATAATAATAATAATAATAATAATAATAATAATAATAATAATAATAATAATAATAAAGAACAATTTAATTTGGACTTCCTTGGTTTTTGTACCTATGATATTTTATTGCCGAATCAATGTCCTGTTTTGATGTGTGTTATATTACCACAACAAAAGATGAACTTAAAAGTTTTCAAAAAAAAAAAAAAAAGATGAACTTAAAAAGAGTTATCAACCTAAGTGTAATTGCATTAGCCAATTGATACGCGCGGAGGAACGTGGAGTTGCTTGAAATTCCAAGTGAAGCTTCGAATTTTCCCTTGGAGGATTTCGACCCTTCAAAGTGCTCAAGTAAGACCAATTTGAGCGAGTTCAATATGCCTATCTAATTGCTCTAAAGGACTTAATCAAACAAGAAAGAAACTCTAAGCTAGGGTTTTGATCTTGGAATCACTCGACAAGATCGGGGATAGTTCTTAATCAGCAAAGAACTAAAGAAACTCTCAATTTGAGAACTCACAATAATAATATTCATAAAATCTGGTCCAAAATCGTATGAATAGTAGCATAGCCTTTTATAGGCTTACAAAGATGATTCTAGAACTTAGAATTGTAAGTAACTACTAAAACTAGTTGTAACCTATCACAATTATGCAATTAACTAAAGTTACAACTTGTACAGATTTAGGAAACTATTAAAAACGAATTTAACCATAAAAATAAATAAGAAATTCGTGTAAGAATTCCTTATGGGCTGGACGTCTTCTTTAAGCTCACTTGGGCCTTCATCTTGCAACTTAAAAAGGCCTTCCAACAAGTCCAACCAAACCAGCACCTTGGAATATGTTATGGACCAATTATACACTTCAATTGGACCTTCTTTGAATGTAGATTTAATCCATAACCAGTGCATAAATTCTTGACCCAATGAATACACTTGAGTAGCTTGATCAACAAGTCCATTAGCAAGCCCAAAGTCATGAACTACCCCTAAGCAGCAACAAAGCTTGAATGTTTCCACCATGATCAACCACCATTCAAGCTCATCTTGAACTAAACAAGTTGTTCCATGAGAATGTCCAAGCATCAAGATTGTGAGCACTCCTAGGATCACATCACCAAATGCTTGCTATAAAATTTTAGAAAACTTACAGATTTCAATCACTTTTTTGGTAACTTTAATATCAAGAAATTCAGTGATAAATTGGGTTGCAAATACAAATATTTCAATGGAACAATTTTTGTATTTTGTATGGCACACTTGTGCTGGATTTGATTTGTAAGTACACAACTCTCATTGTTACAAAGTTTGAAATGAGCATGATACAATATTTTTTTTATGTATATGAAAAGAGAAAGCCACTCTTACTATTTTCCTATTAGCTTGAATTTTATTTGATAACTACTTTTTAGCTTCTTTTTTACTATTTTTCTATTAGCTTCAATTTTACTTGATGACTATCTTTTAGCCTCTTTTTAAATCTCCAGTTTATTATCCTTGTAGATGATTCTAACTTTATCCAAGATTTATTTTCCAAAATATAAAATTGTTACTATGAAATTTTAATTACCAAAAAAGATTCCCTTGACCTAAGGTGATAACTACAAAGAGACAAATAGGACTATTGAACAATTTCACATTTGAAAAATTAATAATTTTATTTTGCTGTTCTCCTAGTGTTGAAAATTAAATGTACATTATCTTTGAAAATATTTACTAAGGGGATGTTTGGTTTAGGGGAATTAGGGAAGAGAATGGATGTCAGTAGTAATGACAATCATTGTTGATATTTGAAAAATAATTGCCGTTGTCCCACAATCGAAATGTAAATAATTAACTGAGATTTCTATGGTTCTTCCTAAAATATTATTCTATTAAACTCTTTAACAATTATAGAGGGAATAATATCCATTCCATTACTAAACCAAACATGTTAGAGGGAACAGTCCAAATCCATGCTTATAATAGAACTAATGATATTTATAGTGATAGTGATTCAGGAATTTGTGCCGAATGTCTCTTAAGAAAATAGTTTTGTTATTGCGAAATCTTAAGTGAATAAGAAGTTACTAGGTCATGTACAGCCTCTTATTCTCTAGCCAATAGAACATGTTAACTTAGAACTAGAAGAAAAATCAGCTGATTTGATCTAACAACAGTTGGCCATTGATTCAAATTTCATGGAGAAAATATATTTTTTGGGAGCAAATAATTTTTTCTAGTGGGAAAGATGACTATGCTTATGAAATTGGTTTATCATGTAAACCAATCAATTATGAATTTTCAACAACTTCCTTTATGTTTTCCTCTTTGTTTTGAGGAATTAATTGAACACCTTTTATTCTTCCCATTTGTTTATCATTGAAAATCTAGACAATGATAGCTACATATACAATTGAAATTTAGAAAAATCAACAACAAATGGTTCCGGGTGGAAAAAGGCACTGGATGATGGTCCTGGAGACCATAAACTCTACTCAAATCCACCGCAACTAGTGCCAAATTCCAAGCTTGAGAAAATATCATGTAGACATCACCAGAAAAGCAAGGTAACGTTGATTATTCAAGCAACCCTTAAAAATCAAGTCATCCATCATTATTTTTTTTTCTACAAAATATTATCGATTTATTTACAGAAGTTCTCTAAATATACACTGGTTGATCTGATGTATTTGTTTATTTCAAACTTCGATTAAAGAAAAGTTGGATGAGGCCAAAGTTGTTGTGTACATTCAATTGGCAAGTGTCAAATGTCATAATTGGAATCTCTAATTGGGATTAACAATATCTTTAGATTCTTGAGGCATTGCTATATGAGATCAGAGGGTTAATTAACAAAATTGAAAATTGAAAAATGTAATACAATGTATCAGGAAATTATAGTTGCCCTTTACAACATCTAGGAATATTTGTTGCTTGATGGTGGAAACTGTATCAAAATCTCGTTGAAATTCGCCTGTTGTTTATATGTTTTCAAAACCAAGGTGGGGTAAAGGGGAAGTTTCCATCATGCACCTATTGATACAAAAATTCTGAGAAGGAAGAAAATGGGTATTTTTTTTTATTTACTAATTGACCTCATACTATCATGTATACCTACCGATGGACGAATTTTTGGACCGCACATGCTGTTTATTTTTGTTAATTTCCATGTTTAGTGGTTGTTTTATTTTGAATACGTTATCACCACAAACTTTTTGTTAGTGTCTTGGAGAAAAAAGTGAACATCTAGATAGTCAACAATAAAAAAAAGTTTGTGGACTTCTTGATCTGAGTTGTCCAAAATTTCACTGTAAACGAAGGAAACATGCACTGCGAAGAAGGTTCACACTAGCCCTAGAACCTGAACGTTCTTTTCACTTGTGCATGCCATCATAATTACAAAGTTGGAAAATGTGATCACTTGTTTCTCTTTTTGCCAGATCAGTCCCTAGACTCTCGAGCTCCCTTCAGAGCGTTAAAAAAAAAATGGTACCATGAACTTTCTCCTGCATGTTGGGACCTCGGATAAACCTATGTTTTCAGATTCGGACCGGGTATTGACCCGGCTGAGCTCAGGGATCAGAGGTTAATGGATTCGACCAGAGGTCGATTCGGGGTCGAATCGGATGACGTCATAAATATTATATATATATATATATATATATATATATATAACACACATATACACACTTACTAATTTTTTTCTTAATTTTAGTTGTTAGTCCAAAAAAATTATAGCCAAAATACTCTCAATAACTATTCTAATATCTTGCTATTAACAGTTAAAAAAGCATTGAATTGAAAAAATTAGCAAAAAATATAATGGACTCAAATTATTCACTTTTTAATATAGTTAGTATAAAAAAGTAAAAGTGAGGCACCACTAATATTTTGTAATTGGTCAAAGAAGTTGGTTGCCTTTTGACCGATAACTGGGCCAAGCAAATAAAAATCGTGTACTAATTTAGCATTAATGTTCATTTGTTGGATGTATGTCAATGGGCCCATGTCATTGTCAAAATTCAAAGACAAATAATTGCTGGAATCAATTTTCTTCAGACAATGAATATGGAAGCCAACAAATATGTATAGGGGCCCATATCTGATGAAGTCTAGAGCATTAATGTGGCTGGATTTGAAAAAAAAAAAAAAGTGGCTGGGCGATTTTTCGGTTTCCGGTTTTGCCCGATCAAACTCGGTTTTTGACCGAGTTTGACCGGATTTTAAAAAACCGATTTTTTAGTCTAACTCGGACCGAACACTTAGTCGGTTCTCGATTCGACCGGCTGGTCCGGTCCGAGTTTAAAAACACAGGGATAAACATAACTTCGATGCACTCACTCTGCCCCCAAGTCTTTTTTTTTTTTTTTTGAACATTTATCCTCAAGTTTCATCAACCTTAGTTTTTTTCACCATTAGCTAAGGCCTAATTGTCAATTCTACACACATACAAACACACACACACATATAGATATAATGGAGTTATCTGTATTAATGGTTTGGCTGGTCTGTGTGAGGGGATAATCCGTCATCAACCCTCGTAATAATTGAGGAAAGAAGTAAATGCAAGATAAGCCATTTGCACTATTGAATCAGATAAAGTCAGAGAAAGCAAATGACATGAACTGCTGGGAGACTACCATGACTAGTTAACGCCAAAAAAAATAACCTTCTTTTGGAAAGCTGAAATCACACCACCCAAAAAGCGTGCAAAGGCCACACAGAGTGGGGTACAAATCCTTCTTTGTTAAGTGCGACTGTTTTCTATTATGACAAGATAAACAGGCGGTTAAAGGAATGATTATTGACACAAATTTCTTTTCTTACCTCTTCTTTTTCTCTTTCCCTTTGTTTTTGTTTGTGCACCAGTGTGCCTGACAACTGACAAGTAACAAATTGTCTGGTGACATAATATGGATCTTGATTTTGTTCTGTATTATTTTATGTGCTTAATTATACTTACTTTGTTAAATTTATGAAAACTAATTCAACAAATACGGTTGTCTTTTTTGCTACTATACAAGAATGTCAATATTGACACTCTACGGTCATTCTGTTCAATTGTAAATTCTATAATGATATATGAAACTAGTGAAATCTTAAAACTTGAAAAAAAAAAAAAAAGTAGAGTGTCATTATCGCTCTCCTATATGTTGCGCTCAAAAAATCAATTACATGCGACAATATATTCTCACCCAATGCATATTTTATAAAAATAGCATGAAAACATTATGATTGGTACAAAAAGAATGGATCACTACTTTTCTATAAAATGGTAACTCCCTCTAGGCTAAGTTCATAACATTTTTGTTGTTAAATGAATCAAGCAAAATAATTCTATGAACAATTTTCTTGGTAATATTATGTTTCTGAAAAGTTTTAAATCTACTTACTCATCCTAAAGTGTGAGCCATATTCTGAAGATCAAATTATTGCTTTTCGCATCGAATTTGTGACAGATCCCACTTTACCTGATCAGTTTTGGTTAGAATAGACGGGTGTTAGATTGGAGGGACATTTTGGTAGAGGTCAAATCTGGAAAAGCTTCATTTAATTGACTTTGACAAGTATTATACAGGCGGCATTGGTCGATAGTCAGGAAGTCGATAACAGATGTTAATGTTGTCAGCGTGGACAAAGTTGACAAAGCCCTCCTCATGTAATTCTCTCTGTCACCTTCCTTTTTATCTGTTTGTTCTTCTTTTTTATGCGTTTCTGCCTTTTCCTAAATTTTCCCTCTTTGAGACCTCATGCTGTTTGCCATGACTAAAGAATTATTTGGAAGAAGTTGAGGAAATCTGAGCCGAAAAAACGGACAAAAAGTTCCAAACTTAGGGCACCTCAAAAAAGGAAGTTAGCTTTTCAATGAAGAAGTTGGGCCAATGTTTTGAGATATCAATCCACTGTGTAATTTGGGTCGCATCGCTAATGGTAGCCTCCTGTCTGTAATTATCCGAAGTCCAAAACAAAGTTCGATTACGTCAAATGTGGCTAAACTGAATAATTTGACACCAGTTACTCACATCTTATATGGGGAAATACTTAGATAGATCGTAGTTTAAAGAATAGTGCTATGGACTCTTTAGTTCATAAGCTGCCAACTCATTTATATGGCGGGATTATGAGTGACGTGACAGCTTCTGAATCAAAGAATTCACAGCACTATTTCGTGAACCCAATTCCACCTAAGTATTTTCCTCTCCTATGGTCTCCTTTTGTACCTAGGGTATCAATTCAATTTCAATTGGGCTCGCCAATTCCAAAGAGAAAGGTTATAAAAAAAAATAAACTATGCATCTAATGACACATATAGCAGGAAATGAAACGAAATTGAAAAAAAAAATTTTAACTTATCAATTTGTGTTTTCGTTCTCTTTTTCTTAAATGTAATCCTTTATCCAAATATTGGGGCCAACCTTTTTTTTATTTTGTTTGAATCCAGATGGGAAAGCCAATCCATAAAATGGGAGCAGCCCGTTAGAAGACGAAGTTTTATTCATAGGCCTGAAAGTTTGGGTCATATCCATCCCAAATAGCCCAGAGCTAATCTGGATAACAATTTAAGAAAGCCCAATTGAGGTGGACGGGTTCTCTTACTTTGTTGAAGCAAATGACATACAAATCAACGATTTTTTGTTGGTTTAGGTTAGGTCCAAAGTAAATAACTTGTAACGGATTAAGCTGCAATCCAACAAAGCGGTGACACAGACGTGAATGATTGGGATAAGTGCCCTGGTAATTGGGCAATTTTGGCTTGGGCTTTCAAGAATAAGATGCCACTAGTGAGGAAGATTTTGGCTAGGCCCAAAATGTGAACGAACTTCTATCACTTCATTTATTATTATTATTATTTTTTGGAAATGATAATGAAACTAAACTGCATAGTAAATTTTTTTCTTTATTTTAATTCTAACACTCACAATACTTTGCTTTATCATTTAGATTGAAGATTTAGCTCTCATTCTGCCAACTTCTTGAAATAAAATAAAAAGATGATTTCAACGTCATATGATTAACAAATGCTTCATGATTGATGGTTATTCACATACCTTGCTCTATTCTTTTTTCTTTTTCAATTCCGAATTGTTATCTACCCCATTAACACAAAAAGCATAACACCCATAGACAAGAAAAGTTCTAATAATAAACAATATATTACATTTTTTTACACAAGAGCAACTAGTATTCTCTATTTAAATATTCGTAGCATTTCCTCAATAACAAGTAGGTGTTTAACTCCCAAAACAAAAGAAAAAAGAACCAATCTACAAATCACAAAGGGGAAATATAAACGCAAAAGAGGAACTTCAAAAAATTTAGGGGCATATATGTGAAACAATTTTTAAGATTGAAGATTTTGCTAACCTAATTTGTAATTTTCTGAATTGAAGGGGTGAATAGGAATTGCCCACGCTCATGTGGCTCGGCCCCTCATTGTACATAGCTTCGGTACCCCAATGAGAAAAAGAAATGTACAATGTAATAAATTCTTTGGTTTTCATTAGCAGAGAAAAGATTGTTTGGATGAAAATTTTGTGGTTCATTTAAGGAAAATCACGAGTAAAACTTAGACAAATAAAGCGCTATAGCGCGACATGATGCTGAATTTACCCCCTGATATCACATGTTTTTAGTCCAAGTGTTAATATTAAAGCATTGCAACATGGCCATTTCCAAAGCATAAATTTTCATATTTGAATACCAGCATAATCATAGGATGCTCGTGAAATTTTCTCAGCCAAATTGGAGCTTTGCAAGAAGTCTCATTTGATTTTTTTTTTTTTTTGGGTTGGGGGTTTTGATTTTCATATTGTGAAATAAGTTATCAGCTACTAAAATTATTAATCTGGTGTTACAAAAAAAAAAAGAAAAAGAAATGTTTCTTAGATTAAAATCAGAACCTAATGGCGAGCAATGATGAAGAACACATGAAGCAATTTGGTTCCCCAAATTTTAGACAAAATCATTGTTCATGATATAGGTAATGAAAATAAAATGTTCAAAAATACTTTCATATAATATATCTCTCAATCAATGGAAATATGACCATTGATATTCTTAATATGATACTTAATAATGCTAAACGTTTTCTCGTTTTCAAAAATAGATGTAAAAGAAAATTCTGTAAAATTTATATTATATAGATAGACTGTCCTGTTATATTTACAGTCATATTAGGTGACATTTAAAGAACATCTTTGCAGTTGCATTAGACCCTTTTTGTCAGACATTATTTTTTTTTTGACATCAGTAAAATTCAATTGGTTAATCTCTTCTTTTTTCACTTTTACAATTACTGTTTCTCTTTTTTGCTTTATCGATTGTTGACCAAAATTTCAGTAGTCCCTTCTGGACATCACCTAAAATAATAATAAATAAAACAAAACAAAATTTCAGTATCCAAATTTTGGTCTTCCAAAAACCAAAAGGCATTGGTACCCCAAAAATCGCAACTTTATTATGTTTCTTGGACCCCAAGGACTGCTAAACAACCACGGGGATTTGTAATTGAACAACCAGTAGTAGTACTGCAGTCACTGGGCCTGTTGTCCAGAGTTCCAATGGGTTAGCGAATTGGGGTGCAATGCAAGCAAAACTGCTAATTCCTGTATGAACTGTAGCCAATCTGTCAGGACTCAAACACAAGTTGTTTGTTTTGAAAATACCTTTTGTCCTTTTAACCTATTATCTGCATCTGTCTGTCAAAAATTCAGAAAATTGTGAATGCACTAGGCCCCCATTGACAGAGTCTGTAAATTTTTTAATTCAAGAATCCGTGAACAGGGTTCCCCTTCGCCGTATGAGACAAGCATTTTCTTGTAATTTTCCATTGAAATTCGTTAAATGCTGAAGGAGTACTCAATTATTCATACGAATTTTTAAGACTTCTGTTTCTACATTTAATTTGAGATAAGCTGTGACATCTGCGTTTTTTCTATTAAAAGAAGTCCTAAGATATGAAAAGAGTGAATAAAAAATGTCAATAACCTCGAAGGTCCTTAATTTCTTGTCCTCTCTGTCTTCAAGTTTCCAGGAGATGTACGAGAAGATGCAAATCTCTTAATCCGGTGGATAATTTTGACCGAATTTTCTGTTTGCAGTTTGTACTCTAAACGGTGTATAAAATTGAGGGTATTGTCCATTCGTTGTCAGCATTATGTGTTGACAAGGAATTGACACTTCAACTATTGAAATGGGGACCCATAAAAATTAGAGGTAATTTCAGAAATCTCCCTAAAATTTTGAATATACACTGTCTCCCTTTTTCTGAATCTTGGAATAGCAAAATCAGCACATTTTCATAAACAGTAAAATTTACACAAGCACATAATGCATATATTTCACCGTTATATCTCTTGCATCTTTGTAAATGATATCAAGAATCGTAAAGATTTTAGAAATATATACATACATATGTGTGCTCGGGCGTACATTCATACGACAATTTATATTGTTTAATTATAGGCTTGAAAAGTATGCAGAAGTTCAAAGCAATTTCTAGTCAAACACGTTTAACAAGTGTGAGATTAGAAGAATGATCTTGACAACATAAATGGACCTATAAAGCGTGAAATGGCTGATCTTAATTCGTCAAATGAAGTGGAAAAGATGGTTTTGTTTTACGCAAAACCCGAAAATGCTGGAAGCTTGAAAGTTTATGGAGTGCGTACATGCAATTGCTATCATACACAGAATTATTTGATTCTGTTTTCTATCGTTACACATTTTTAGTAATCAGTGTTATTGCAATCAAAGTAGACCTCGAAGTTAGCAAATTTTATGGTTCCATGATTTCAAACATTAAATTAAATTGAAATCCTAAAAATCTCCACAAGTATCCACCGAATTCCAAACCTTCCCCACATTTCATCAACCATTATTTTGCAACCAAAAAGGGAAAAAAATGAAAGAAACGGAAGAAAATCCATCCCTCATAAACTCCTTTTTTTTTTTTTTTTTGGTATTTCGCCTCAATCTATTCTAGACTCTTATTCTAAAGAAAACAAAATGCATAAAAGAAAACATATAGGGTCCATACATTATGAGTATAGACAAAATTTGTTTGCTGAATATTAAAGCAACTTTCATTTGATCATCCATAACCTGGAAAATAATTATATACTAATTTATTTTGTTTGGTAGTGGTAATTGCACTTTGACCCCCTTAAACTCTTTGCTATTGTTGCTGGCCCCTTCAATTCATAATGAGAAAACTTAACTACGTTGGGTCTCAATTTGTCTCGCATCAGTGTAATTGTTAAAGCGTCATAATATATCCACGTATAATATCGACTAGAAAATTGTGGAGGGTGCAGACATTTCAAACCTTCAATTCTACCATGGGATTAACCAAAATGGTTGGTAATGGGACAGGAAAATAGCGACTCGCTATGAAACAATTATCATATTGCAATCGATTATTAATGGAAACTTTAAGATTCTTGATTATTCAATGTTGAACATTCAAATTATTTTGCTAAACTTTTTTTGGTGATTTTCTCCTTTATGTTTCTTTATCTATCCGCATTGCAATGATATTAATTTGAGACAAATAAGTAGTTTAAGCAAATTAGGTCATGGAAATTTTCAACCAATTAAATTAACCTTTTCACCAATTGTTTCATTCGTTACAGATGAAAAAAAAAATTACCAGATTTCATCATCACATATTACAATCACGATTAGTTTTTTTCATACAATTGTATCACTTCATTTGAATGAGAATT